>CAEFZX010001824.1:0-20833 GCA_903066825.1 Alfaro cultratus | reverse complement strand
TATTTATTGTCCTAACTGGTGTGGCATATATACATATATATATATATATATATATATATATATATATATATATATATATTTAAACTAATTCCCTAAAGTTTAAATTACAATTTTCCTCTGTGCTTTAACACTAATCTACACCAAAAAAATGGAATAGTTACTTGCAATTCTTGACGAGTCTAAAAGACATCCAATAATATTAAAGAGGCCAATAATTAATACAAATCACCGGAGGTAAATCACAAGAGAGGAAGGGTTGGAGGGGAAGAGAGCAAGCGAAAGACAGAGAAAGAGAGAGAGGAAAAGGAGAGAGGTTGGGTGAAAGGAAAGGAGGATAGCATGCAAAAGACGAACAGACCAAGCTCCTGGTTCAGTTGGACGAAGGCTTTGTCCGGTGAGCCCGATGCTGCTGCAGGTGTCATGGAGTCAAAATGGACTCACGGACAGCTAACAGGACCAAAACTCTTTAACCATCTATATTTGGACTGGCAAATACTCCATAAAAACATGAAACAAGAAGAAAAAAGGCAATTTCTGTTGTGCTCAAAACAATGTTGTAATTTCAGCGTCCATCTTTACCTCCCGCAGTGTGTCACACAGAAGAACCTGGCTGTAATTCCTAATTTAAAAATGCAGTTTATGCAGAAATCCATTTTACGGAATCGCTTAAAACGTGTCTCATCCGTTAGCAGTCTCTTTCTTGTGTGCGATCCACACCGATAACCCTGGTCTAGCTTTCTTTCCCTCACAATCGCTCCCTCTCTCTCCATTCTCCCCTCCTAAACTGATCAATACTTCATTTAAATCATGGCATTAGTCCACCACTACTGAAGGGAAAATGTAAGAATAAATACAAATAGGTAATGTTACACAGTATGTGATGATTTGTGTTAAAAAGTTAATTTCTTTCACATATAACATAAGGAACAAAGAATTTATATAAGTGTGAAAGGCTTCAGTGCTGTTTGGATTTGAGCTCCTAAGCTTCACACTGATCAATACACATTTAAATTGAGGCTGAAGAACGTTTTCACAATGTCTCATCTCTTCAGAAAAAAGCAAACATACTATCCCAATTATCATCTCAAATGACTAGCTTTAGGGACACAAGCTGGATGCTGATAGAAGCAATATTTCATATTTATTCAGCAGAAATTGTACATTAGCACCCCGGTGTATAATTATCTAATATATATGCACACTCACGCGTTTATCTATTCACATAATTCACAATGAACAAAATCAATACCGCCCTATCCTCATAAAGTGTGTCTGCATTACATCAAACAATAAGCCGTTCACAAAACTTACAACAAGTCTTGCTAATTTCCCGCGACTCCCTGAAATGGCAGGCTGAAGTAGCTGGCTAATACTTCTGTTCATCATTAAACCCGGATATTTACCTGAGCGGCCATTGAGTAACGGGCCTGGTTCGAAAGAAGTACCTCTGCTGTTTTCTGGATGGTGTCTTTCCTCAGGGATGGCTGGCAAAAAGCTGATCAGGTCAGAATTTCTCCATTGCGAACATGGACGAACATAAGCGAGAATGCAGGAGAAGAGAGAATGGGCAGGAATAGGCTGTGAGCCCAACACTAGGAGGGTAGTGGGTGGAAATGGAGCTGAAGTCGATCACCCGGGGGAACATCACTTACATATAGTCTGGCGCCATTGTTGACCAATGAGCAATTAAGCAGACG
Organism: Alfaro cultratus; assembly: GCA_903066825.1. NCBI lineage: Eukaryota > Metazoa > Chordata > Actinopteri > Cyprinodontiformes > Poeciliidae > Alfaro > Alfaro cultratus. The sequence continues at coordinate 19,136 of CAEFZX010001824.1, read as the reverse complement.
GACTAAAATTATTGATCAAGGGTTCAGACTCTTTTCTGTGGGCTAACTAGCCTGCCTCAGGTTGTGTGACAGCTGCTACAGCTGTGGACTGAGACAGGGGAAGTAGGAGGAAGGGCAGAGCTGGTCTTTTTCTCCTCAGGCCCTGATTTAGGCAATGGATATCATCATTTAGGCAGCTATCGATTGCTATAGGCTTGATAAACCATCATATTGAGCAGTCACACACAAGCAGAAAGGCACTTAGAAGAATTCAAACATCCAATCAAAATATATTATGGGAAGCAAACAGTTAATCTTATTGATACTTTGAACGGTGGTTCATTATTCAGTGTTCAGAATAATGGGAAACAAATAAAGACAAATGCTAACAATACATGAAGTCTCAACATGCAAAAATTATGTCTATAGATTTTGTTTAGCATAGAATAACCACAGTGCTTAAGTAATAATACCAAAATAAAATATTTAGTGTGTTTTCTCAATCAAAGATACCTATTTTTTTATGTCACAAAAAGCAAATAGGTGAGCGCCACCTCTTGGATTGGAACAGCAATGTTGAAATTAGTAAATAAGCTAATGAATAAGGTTAGGCAATAAGGATTTAAACTCTAACACATTTTGTGGTATTTATTGTACTAAAAGGTATATAAGAATGAATAACTTATCATCTCAAACTCAGTCAGCCTTGTCATGATGAGAAAGACAAATGTCACAATAAATCACTGCTAATCATCACTTACTAATAATAAATCTAATCATTTGGATGACATTTTACTATGTTTTATGCTCACACCAAATACGGGTATTAGTAACTAACTAAGGCATTAAATATAGTGGAGTCATTCCAATATAAGTACAAGTACAGTATGTTACAATCAAAATTCTTATAATATTAAATGAGAATATTAGAATATCATGTTGCTTGTGCAGCCTCAATGTATTGTTACATGTATTATGAAATTTATTTGGGATCCAATCAGTGCATTTAAAAAGAAAATGGAAAAACAATTATAGCTAGCATGAAGCAATAAATGGTATAATTCCCTCATTTCATTACTATTTTCTATACAATGTGGCAGAGAAACAGCGGGGGGGAGGGGGGGATCCAAGGTGACTTCAAATATAATATTGGTAAATGTAATTGAAATATTTTTATACTTCAAGTATCTGTGTTGTGTAGCTTTAAAACTGACATCAGGAAGAGAATAGGTAAAATATATCTAAAGAAAATGTTATATACTTTCTAATGTCTAATGTGGAGAGTGCAATATCTTCTGCCATGATTTGTTAGGGTAACAGCAGCAAAGCAAGAAATGTTACTAAGTTCAACACATTTATTAAAAAGGGTGGCTCTCTTTTGATGCTCTGCTCCCTCCAGAGTAAAGTGTGCAAAGAAGCACATATCATAAGATAAATATCTTAATTGACAACCCTGAACTTCCTCTTTACAAGACAATAAAACAAAAAATGTCTTCAGTCAGAGACTTCTTCTGAGTAATTGTAATGCAAATCGCTACAGGAAACTCTTTGAAGAAACTTAGTGAGGGATGCAGTAACATTCTATTTATATTTGGGATTAAGAAATTATTTCTTTAGTTAAAATAAAAAAAAAAATAACTGTAAATCATGTTATGTCTGACATTCAATTCAAACGCATGTTTTATGTGATAATACTACTGGGCAAATTATTGATTTTGTTTCTCTATGGTAAAAAAAAATGTGGCTAAAAAATGTAAATAATAATAAAAAAAATATAAAAAAATAAAAAAGTGCCTAAATGTCAAATGTAATAAACATGGATATACACAGGCAGTGTTTCCACTTTTCCCAAAGCTTTCCTTTTTTTTATGTAATCCTTTCTTGTGTTTTGAAAACCAATTCTGCTGTTTCAAAAGCGATAGGCATGATAATAAAAAAGGGAATAACAAAAGTCCCTCTGAGGCGATTGCTCGTTCTGCACAGCTTTAATGGCCTCTGCATCAGAAGGACACCTTTAATATTTGGACTTTCACATCACTCTAGGCTAAATCCCTAGCAACCACCATAGCAACAAACTCAAGAGTTCAACGTGAAATGCATGGCAAGTTGCCTCCTGCCACCAAACAGAGAAAAAGGGACAGAAGATCTTCAAAAAGAACAGAGGCATATGTGAGAGAGGACAAAACTGGATAAGGATTAAAAAGCACCACATTATAAATGGGTACATACAGATTGAATGATGCAGAAAACTGTCTGCAGAATTGCATTTGTTTGTTGAGAAGAGTTTATTTCAGTGAAATAAATCATATTATTGTACAACAAATGCAGTTTGTTGTACAATGAGGTTAAATGCAATGGTTATTAAAGAAAAAAAATGTATACATAAATAATATATATTATACATCTCAGGTTTTCAGTGAGTTCCTGCCACTTAAAGACAGGAAAACTAAGCCATGCAAGACACAAATCAGGTCTCCATTAAAAACTTGAAAAATTACAACAAAATTACAAACCTATAAGAATGATCGCAAAAATGTTTCTGACAATTAGTATTGTATTATCAATAGAGTAATAAAACAGGAACAATGCATTGAACAATGCATATCATCAACTTCATAAAATAATGGCTTTTTTGGCAAAACTGATCTTAGCAAAACTAAATAAGTAAATAAATAAATAAATAAATAAAATAAAGATCCACTTTATTTGCAAAAGATTGCCTCTGCAAAAAAAAAAAATCAATTTTGGCAAACTCAATTAGGCCATTATTTTAAGAAGGTGAAGATATGTAAATTTGTTATGAGTACACACACGCACACACGCAAATGAACTTCAGCTAAATTAAGACAAAAAGTACAGCTGGGCAGTCAATTAGAGAAAAAAAAACAGAGAAAATTTAAGAACTGTGAAAAAGTTGAATTCTAATGAGCTAATTAACTCAAAACAACTGAAAAAAAATTCCTGTGCCTCTAAGTAATCTCTCAGTCTGGGTCAGTAGGCTACTCAAACATTGGGGAGACTGCTAACTGTACAATGTCCAATAAGACAGTCGTCAACATCCTGCACAAGAAGGGCAAGTAACAAAACACCCTTGTTAAAGAAGCAGGATGTTTACAGAGTGCTGTGCCCAAGCATATGCAGGGAATGTTTTATGAAAAGAAAAAGTGTGGTAGTGTGGTGCACAGCCTTGAGAGGATTGTAAGAAAAATGCCATCCAAGAATTAGATGGAAGCAGATTTACAAGAAGTAGACTGAGCCTGGGGTCAGCTGGCAAATCCTACATACGGGCTACAAGGCTAAGAAAAGAAAGAGACTAGACTGTTGCTCTGAGGTCCAGTTCACTTTTTAGATGAGAGGAAAGTTTGCATTTCATTGAGATATTAAGATCGCTTAGTGGAGGAAGAGCAAAGAAGCACAGAATCCATATTTTTGTGAAGCTTTCGAGTTCAGAGATGGTTTGCGGTGCAATGCCATCCGCTGGTGTTTGGTCCACTGTGGTTTCTGAAGTCCACAGTCAAGGCAGCCATCTACCAAGAAGAAGCAGAGCACTTCATGCTTTCTTCTGCCGACAAGTTTTACTGAGATTCTGGTTTCATTTTCCCGCGGGTTTGGACACCTGCCCACACTGCCTAGGGTATCAAAAACTGGTTCAGTTTTTGATACTGAACCAGTATCAAAAACTGGTTCAGTATCATACTGTGCTTTTTGATTGGGCAAAAAGCACAGTATGATTTTTGCCCAATCATACTGTGCATGATTGGGCAAAAACAATGGCCAGAGGATATATGGGTTATTGTTAAGAGGAAAATTAAAGCTAATAGGCCCAATAATGCAGATAATCTGAAGGCTGCTATTAAAGTAACTTGGGCTTCCATTACTTCTCAGCAATGCCACAGGTTGATTGTTTCCATGCCAAGTCCTGGTGATGCAGTAACTCATGCAAAAGGAGGCTTGAGTAAGTATTGAAAACAGAAATGAATTTAAATACTTTTCAGAAGCCTGACATTTGACATTGCTGAGAATTTAAGCTTTCATTATCAGGAGGACAAAATTACAACAAAGGCTGAAATATTTAATTCCACCAATCTATACAATAGTATTATTTTCGGAGGTGAAGAGCAAAAAAAATATTGAACTTTTTCATGATATTTCATCCAATATGGTATACATTCTATTATAATCATCATTCATATAGCAGCATTAATCTGAAGATGGCACACACTATAGTGGTACAGCATGAGTTAATGCAATCAAAAAGCAATTTACATTTAAATGTAAATCAGACAGAATCCTTTGGCCAAGCATTTAGCCTTTGAAGCAACAAAGTCTTTGTGCAGCAAAAGGTGAGAAGGGCTGAAAAGAAAGGCCTGAATCAGCTAGATTGCATCCAATTTTAAATGTAATTAATGACTCACAGAGAAGGATTATGCTGACAGGATTATTTTTGACAACAATGTAGAACCCGCTGCCACTCACAAAAACACATACTTGCTATTCATGCAAACGTTAACCCTCTTTAATCCAAGATCACAACGGCTTTCTAATGAACACACATACATGGATTTAGAATAGTTAAGTGTCTCTTTAAAGTGACCATTCAATAACTTTCATTACTACTTAGGCTGATTATTTTTCTTCTTATTGTCTTTGTATTACCTTAATGCAATTCTGTATTTTAAAATTTTTACTAAGGCAACACAGTTCTCTTAAGGTCTCGCCAACAACAATCTACTGCTTAAGCAGTACAGTGCAGGCAACTCAGTCAAGTCCTGTGAACTTTGCAGAAGAACAGAAATGTTTGTTTTGCTTTGACATTTGATCTCATGGCCTTGACAAGGATCTCAAAACTGTCTCCAGGCAAATAAGAGCTGTCTGGTGTTTCTCAGGGCAATGCAAAATCTAATTAGTGAAAGTCATGTTAATTTCAAGCAGCATTTCATTAAATGAGAAAAACATAATCGGCAACAAAGAGTTAATCTAATAATGCTTAGTTTGTTTGTTTTAATCACATTTAACAATTAAGAAGCAGAGATGGGTCTAAGTCATCTAGACAGAAGGATTTCATAATCTGCTTGTCATGGCAACCGTCTGATTTCCTGCCATTGGTCACAGTATGGATGGGCAGGATGAGCGGATGGTGCTCCAACACGTCGCTCTAGCCTCAGGATGAGACTGCTCATCTTCAGAGGAAGCTAAGGTATTAATTTACTTTAAAGAGTCTCCATGCCAGCATGAAATTCTGATGAAATGCACCATAATGAGCATGAATAAAAAAGCAAATTATCTACTAAAATAAAACAAGCTCATTATCTCTCATATTCCTGATGCCAAGCTGTGTCAACAACCACTTCTAACTGTGTGACAATAAAACATAACTTTCAAGAAATAAAAGGTAAACACTGAACTATGATAATTATCTGTCATTATGTAATGCTATTCTGAGAAGAAATTCAGAACACAAAAAGGGAGGATCAAACTTTTAGTGGAAGAGCTATTTTAGGTGATGTAATAATGCAAGGTCTGTGATTGTTTACTGGCTGCTTAAAAACAACTAGTCTGTGCTGTGTTGCTATGGAACCACCTAAAATACAGCTCTGTGCCTTTTTGTAGAGCTAAAATGGCTTTGTTGAGAGGAAGACATGGAAAAAAAACATGGTGTACTATATTCCTCGTTATTCATAACAACAATGAAACAACACATCAATTGTATTTGAAATTTTGAATGAATGTTGTCCGTTATATTCAGGAAGAATTCTTATTATGCAATGACATAATAAGAGTGTTTGCCTATAAAATTTTGTTTGTTTGGGAAGGTGTGAATGTGCAATTGATTTCTAATGTGGACCAAAAAAGTGAACTCTGGTCTACCTAAAAACCTATAAGTTGAAATGAACTCTCACATAGATTGAATGCATATGTGAATGCTAAGCGGAACCACTATAGAAAAGCAAGACGAGAAGTATAGTGCAGGGCATTCTGGTTAAATAAAACTAAAAAATGTTTTGTTTGTCTGACAATACTGGGAAAAATGGCTCATGGATGACAAAGGAGAACTCGTAAATCTCATGCCATTTTTGTTTACATTTTGTGAAGAAGCAAGTTGCCCTAATTTCTTCTTCAGAGGTTTACATGTCATTTCTTTCAGTGGTTCTTGGTGAAGGCGCCACCACAGGCGAAGGGAGAGAACAGGCTTTTCAAAGGATTTAATTGGTTTGACATGTTGCAGTGTGAAAGCAAACCGCACTAGCTGAAAATGTGACAAATGTTGCAACTTTTGTCCCAGTCAAACCAAGTCTTGTGTGAAAACAACTTTCACTATTTTAGATATGGATTGTATTTATTGAATCAAACGTTTGTCTATGTTTGTACATGTTCAAGAAATGTAAGTAACAGTGACTAATTCTAAAAGAACATACTATTTGTAAAGTGTTTTGCTGCAACACAAGGATTTATGGCAACCATTTATTTATGCAACTACACTGTAGGGTAGAGTGTGCTGAATAAGGGATAGGCCATGAAAATACTTATGTTGAAATTTTAAAAGAGCTCATCAGATCCTCCTCCCTCAGGAAAAAATAAAAAAATAAAAACTCATTCCTCATCAGTGGTTGCTATCACTTGAATGGAATCAATCAATTGTGTTCCGCTTGGCTTTGCTCTTCTTTGCTCTTCGTTTCCAAATCCAATCTCTTCCATGTCATCTCAGAGCACATTTATAAGGGCCCAGCTTCTTGATTATCTCCCTCCCTCGCCTCAACTCCCCCGCTGCTGCATGCTCCAATGTATTAAATTAAATGAGGCGTCTGTCCAGGTCACCCTTTACCCCAGCTTCCAACAGCACCCTCCTTTGCTCCCCCAACACCACCACCTCACTGTTCTCACTGCTGGTAATCAAGGGAGAAGACCCTCCCTGCTAGTTTTGTGCCAGCCTGACTGCATAAATTAGCATTAATGAGAGCCGAGAAGACCTGCAGTAAAGGGAGGGAGAGCAGGACTGAAAGGAACAAAAACAAAACAAGGGGAGAGAAAATGGCTTCAAATAGAACACTGAAAAAGGTTACATTTCTATGTCATCATACCATCTATTTACTTTCCAATCTGTCCATTCGGACATTCTGTGCGCTAGCTTTTCTCTTTTACAAGCTATCTCCTGGAGGCAAACCCTGACAAAGCTCTGAGGGGCAAAACAGCTGTGGCTTGGGTTTTTGTAATAAATGAATCATAGATGAGGTTTTGTGAACACCGTTACCATAATCCCATGGCTCGATCTTAAAATGCGACGGGGTGCAAACGTTTTTGTTGTTCATCAAATATTGATGCATACATAATTATTTGAGCATAAGCGTGCAGATTGTGTGAATATGTAAATGCATGTCAGTGGCAGAGCCATTTTCAGTACAGGCTTTACAAAAGAAAATATGATTCAGGTGAATCGTATTAGATTTAATCACCTTGGGGATGGATATAATTATCTTGTCATAACAAAGAACTGAACATGTGATGTGTTTTATTTCGATAGTATTTATATGTATTTAGTAGACTATGATGCTTACTAACCAGATTGCATAAAACTCTGTCAAAACAGCAGGCTAACATTGGCCACATTGATGCTGCTTACTCCTCTTCCCTGCTCAAATTCAACAATCACCATTACCTGTTATAAATGTAGGAAAGAATCGCTAAGTCACTTCATTCTGCTGCTCCCTAACTTTAATTGCTTAATGCATTCTTTAATGCAGCACCACTCAGCTTCTCTCAGCTCTCCCCTTCACCCAATTTTTCCAACTTTTCCCTCCACTTTTCCTTATCTCCTCCACTGCCACCTCATTAACTACCAAGTTCTTCCTGGTAATTAAAGTTGAACTAAATGTCAGCTTCTAGTTTGAGGATAGCAAATTGGCACAATCACCCAATAACTGTCCAGTGTGGTGTTTTCCCAAAAGTCACACAGGAGCGACTTCTAACCAGATTTTTAATTAGAGCCAGTGTAACAGCAGCCTCTCACATTCAGTTACATGACCAATGAAGTGGCATGTCTAATGTAGTCATATTGGACAGTTGTGTTATATTTTAATTGTATTGTTAGCAGTTGACACAGATTAGGATCAGTTGTGAAGGACAGACTCTTGTCAGTGTTACCACACTGGAAAAGGCAGCAAATAATTTAAACCAGTTGTTCTCAAATGGTGGATGGCTCTTCATATCCCATCTCAAACTTATTCTTATTCAAATATAACTGCTAGATTTTGATTTAAAAAAAATATTTCTAATCTATATCCCTTTACCAAATTTGGGTCATTTTAAGGTTCAGCAACTCTTCATGATTTTGTGATGGAAGATTCAGGCTGGTTGGCCATTTGTTTTGAGAGAGCAAAGATAAAATAAGTTAAAAGATAAAAGTTGCAATTCAGACATTTATACTTAGTCTCCCCTATTTGCTCTATTTTCCTCCCTGAACTTTGCATCCTGGTCATAAAGAATTATACTCCAACATAAAAAAAAAAAACAGTGTGGTTGTCAACAAACATTTACCTTTTGATATCACCTTTGCTAACTAAATGTCAGGATGGACTACCTATTCCAATATCTACTTTTAATTTGTTAGTTCACAAAAAAAATGAAACAAATGAACCAGGACTGCATAAATTTATTAGGCTCCAGTCAATGATCAGATTCTTTTATGGGAGAGCCAAAAAAATAATCTGCTGCCTCACTTGTAAGAATTGAAGAGCATTTTTTGTACAGGTACCTACTACTGGCTCAGAGTTTTGATATTTAACATCATTTCTCTCCCAGACGAAGCAACTAACAGAACTATTCCTGCCATAAACTTTACATACTCTCTCCAGTGCTTATGTTTTCTGTTCCCTCCAGCCAGTTGCAGCTGAAAAGTCCATCCTGTTAAAAGGGAGTCGGTCTTTTTGTTGCCACCACATACTTGATCAAGATGGTTCTCTACAGTGGCTCCATCAGGCTCACCGAGTTTGACTTCTCTTGGCATTATATGAGCAACTATCTTTGAAAATACAGTATGGACAGGACAGAACCTTACCGAACTACAGTATACTGTACTTGAATCAGAGGCTATGATTGATAATACTAGTGATTAATATTGATATGGTAATCTTTCATTGGATGACCACCTTAGATAAAACTTTTTTAGAATGATATGGACTGGACGTGTTTGGTCCCTAAAGTACCATTGGATGATAATTATTTTAATTTGGTATGAATTGAATATAAATGATTAGTAGAATTGCATCTAACACACAAGAATAACAAGGACACTATTTAACCAGGTTAAGGTAATTATGTTTCTTCAGAGATCCTTTGGAGTGTTGCTCTGTCGGACATAAAGGCATAAACAGTCAGAGCCTTGATTTAGTGTCTAGAATGATAGATTAGAATTGTAAGGACAATAATGTTCATGTCCAAAAGTGCTGCTGGAGTCAACCACAGCATCGTAAACATTTTACGGCATCCCAAAATGGTTTACTGGTTTTAAGATGAAAGTGATGATGTGTGTTTAATACTAAAGTAATTTACTGCCAAGGTACATTACTGCAATCTTGTCATATATCCTCATCATTACAAACAAATAAAACTGATATGCTAATTACAATCAGAAAACCATCCTTAGTACACAGATATACTGTAAAGTATATTTGATCTACATTTAAACAGGACAGTTAATTGTCTAATCACTTTACTAATAAATCTTTTTTATATAAACACAACCCTGCTCCCTTCCACAGTTGTTTTCAGACACCTGATTTTCCTCACCTGTATCTAGTGTCAATCCTGACTCATCCCTCAGTATTTAAGCTCAGTGGTTTTTAATGGTCCTTTGCTGGTTCGTTCCCTTACATAATCTGTTTCCCTGTCATTCTACTATCTATTTTGCTGTTCAGGCCCCCAGACTTGTATGCTTCTGTTGTCTTTTATTTAAGACTCAAAGCAATCTGGGCTTCCTTTGATATCAACATTTTAAACTACTTTGAATAATGAACTACTAACTGTACTATTTGACAACTAGGACCAACTGGAATGTATGTGTGAATGAATTGAAATGACTTTACTAAAGTGCCTGGAGATTTGTTGTGAATTTGCACAATATAAAGTTGAACTAAAAACCTACACCATGATCATCCTGAACGTCTGCATGCATTTTGATCCAGCTAAAACTCATACATCATGCAAGTTAACCCCCCCCTCCCCCCAAAAAACCAGAACAATATGAATGACTTTATATTTCAGTGTAGTTATTGTCCATCCACCAGTCTTGAGTAAAGAGCTGGACTGCATAATTTAAGACAGACCAAAGCAATCAGAGTTTATCATTACAAATGCTATATGGAGAGACAGTTTTCCCTCATGCTTTATTGTAATCACAGCAATTAGTATCATTTACATGCCTTTAAAAGAGCTTGCAATTATGTGACTTATGTAACATTTCTAAACTTGTATAGCCATCAACAGAGATAATCAGGTAGTGTTAGACAAATAAGGATATTATTGCAGTCAACTACGTAAAAAAGACCAAGACATAGTCAGGTTCAAAGTTCACGCTGTGTTGAAAAGAACTGAAACTGGGGTCAAATTAAAACTGAGAATGAACACTGAACATTCTTACGGAGAGACTTTATATACACAAGCCAGCACACGCATCCACACACACACGCCCACACACCCATACACACGTGTTTAGATTCAGGTGTTTCCAGATTCATTGGCTTGTGGTTGCCACTAAGTACATCTTATATGACCTTTTACTGTGTAATTTTCAATTATGATACAATTGTTATATATGCAAGGGTTGGTTTTTGATGTAGGTTCTTGGTTCTTGTTTTTCTACGTGCAGAAGCAGACTTCTATGGTGTTGTCTGGTATTCTCTATGCTTCTTTCGCTCATCTACTCTTATCTCCTTCTTTCCTTATAAACTTTGTACCCCACCTTTCTCTATTTCTTTTCCATTTTTCATGTCCATTATATTTGGAAAAAAAGACCAAAAATGACAACCAAACCATGCATGCTGTATTAATGGATTTATCATCAAGACAGCAGTTAGCTTTCTTGAATGACTGTTTCCTTTCAAGTTAAATTTCTCCTTAAACCACTGACAGCTTAGCAAAATGTTAGAAGCATGATGTTCCTAATAATTGTTTATTTTGATAGTTCTGTGCCAGAATTTTCTTTAACCGACCAGTTACTAAATATTAGAACTACAGAGAAGTAAAAAGGAAAAGTCAGGCATTGACAGGCATACATACCACATGACTTACATGAGAAGTATATATAAGTAAACAAAGAAAAAAGAGAAATGACTGCAGATAAAAGAGGTGGACGGCTGCAATATAAGCAAGGAGGAGGGAAAAGGGTGGAAAATGGAGACGAAAAATTAGGTTATGTATATTGCTGGCAATTCACACATGCACATTCCATCTGAGATCCCATCAGCTGTCAAATTGGGAAAGGGATGGTGATTTGGGAGTGGCAGGAATCTCAACAAGGCTAGGTCTAGGCACACCACTGAGACCTAATCAAAACACAATCACGTTTTGCCGCCTGAACAGACGAACACTGGCCCACACCAATATCACTTAAAGTCTCCACTCACATTCACACCCATGCAACTCTGAGGTCACTATTTTTATCACACACATAATCATGCACATGCACACAGAAAAAACATTATATTGCAGTCACACATGAACAAACACATTCTGTCCCACGTAATCATAGTTTGGCCTATTTCAAACTAACCTCTGCTTTAAGTTGTCGAGATGATGTATGAAACTTCCCTGTTAAGGATGGGCTGTTATCGCTCTGTATGACCTGTGACTTCAGTTTATCTCCATTATGCAGTGGTTCATTTCAAAACCTTCACCTCTGTTGCTAGTTATTGGTGTGGCAGACACAGATAGGAGCTGCAGTTGGATATAGGAATAAGACCAAATGCTTCTTCAACTGAATTTACCTGACCTCTCTAATTCCCTGTCCCTCAAGACAGCCCTTATGTGCCTATAGTCAAGCCCACAGCCCACTCACTGAGGTGTGACAGCCTCACGACTGACCGGCTCCCTGGTCAGCATTCTCACTGTTAATCCACACAGATAGGCCAAATGCTGACCACTAGCAAGTAATTGCTTGGACGAGGCTCTGGCAAAGCCACTTGGATGTGGGAACAGGTGTCTGGAAGCAAAAGGAGAGCTTTATTTCCTGTGATTTTCGCCGTTCTGCTGATCCAAGTGCTTCCATTGGGTAGATATCAGTGGTAAGATTAAATCTCCAATGTTATGAATTTGTAATCAAGGTTTTTGTGAGTATGCCTGAACTTTAATCCAAATACTGAATGTTTACATTACTATCCTAAAAAAAAACAAGCTTGTGTGGAAAAAAATGTTTGTTGTTCTAGCAGAGAAGACTCTGCAGACTGTAAAGCATTTTCTTAGTTACTGCCTCCTATTGAATTTGGCATCATTTTCTGAGAGAACAAAGAGGGTCAGTTGTCAAGGCTAAGTTGTGTCAAGAGCCCTATAAAATCCTCTTGACTTCAGCAACAGGAAAAACAGACCGTGGTGAGAAGATAAATCCTAGATATGATTGATGCTTTGACTTTTCTAATGCAGAAATGTCATAAATTAGATTACGCTCTTAGAAGGAAACCTAGTCAATGTAACATCGGTTCTCTTCCTCTTTACATTTTATTTTAGATTATTTTAGTAATCGAGTAAGCTATGGATTATTCTAACCATTAATAAAGTAACTGAATAAAATAGCTTAATAAAATACAATTTTGGTAAATTTTGTCACAACAGCAGTATTAATATTGGATATCAATATCAGCCTAAATTTGAATATGAATGGATGAGAATATTTTATTAATCCCAGAGGGAAATTCACATATTTTAGCACAACCAGTCCAATATAGACAGGTATCTCAGGCTGCAGCCTTCACCCAGAAGGTAGGTGCCACCCTTTCCGTGCATCCCCAACAATAACTTCTCTGTAGCTTAAAATTTAACATTTAACAAAAGTAGCTAATTACTTATGTAAACTGGACTAAAATTACACAAAAATCTGAACATGTATTCAATTTAATAATAAAAATAAAGAAGCCGTAAACTGACAAAGACACTTAAAAAAGAGAACACTCCAGTGTTTAGCTTCCATATTCATCTTCATTCAATTTAATCGATGAACTCTCACTTTACACATCTAAATCTTTTATGTCCATGTGAGCAATGCATCTTTGGCATCTTATCATACAAACATATGCCAGCTATGTACATGCCATAGTGCGCTGTCTATACCACCTTTATGTTGCGACTAGGATGGTATAAAATTTATTTTCCGGTTCATCTGTAAAGCTCCACTTACACTCTACATTAGATACAGAGCTGGTGCGCAGCTCCATGTGTTCCATCTATCCGCTCCACCTGTATAAATACACCTACTGCGCATTTTGCTGCCGTTCGCTCCGAACTATCCACTCGGCAGCAGCTTGGGGAGGATGTATTCCATGCATCGCGCCAGTCAATTTAAGAATGCCTATTAGTCCCCCGTGAAATGACGAAAACCCGGACATGTCCAGGAAAAAGAGGACATTTTGTCACGCTATCTTGTGCCAATAACACAGTATTTGTCTACAACTTATTGGCGGAAGCAAGAGCGTTGCAAAACACAAATAATTATCCAGCCAGAACAAATGCCTCCAAGTAGTAAAACATAATTAAATGAAGCTTCAAAGTAGATCATTTTTCTTGAGGAACTGTATAATAGAGGTACTTGAATCACTCAATGAATTGTTAAAGCCCTAGTTGCAACAATTTCCAACAAATGGTTTAAAACTACTTTATAGAATGATGGTTTATTTAAAAAGAAAACCTTATTGAATAGTCACGTAAAGGTCAACTAAAAAGCTTTTTTGTGCAAATTAATGGTTCTAACTGATCTTCAGTATGACAGCAGGTGTCTAGAACAGGTAGTCTGAAAGAAGGGATAAATGCTGAAGCCACCCAAAGGTTTCAGGGTGTCTTTTGGGTCCAGAGTGCAGACTAACAGCACAAGAAAATCGGAGGAATGAGGAAAAGAAGCAAAAATACTTGGTTTAGAAAAAAAGAGCACTGAATTTTGATCGCACAGACATTTAGCTGTCCTTTTGAGAAGGATTATGGAGTTTAAGTGCTACAGTGTAGTTTCAGATATACTAGTCCACAGACAGCACCCCAAAGCTTGGTATCAACTTAACACTGACACACCACACCATGGCTTCAGAGATTACAAGGGGTCTAGATGTGCCTTTTTTGACACAAAGTGCAGTGGTGTATACTTTAACACTCTTCTTTCTCTTCATTTTCTTTTCCTCTCATCTACTCTTGTCTCCCTCACAGACCCTTTCTGTGAAGTGGCACAGAAGAGAAAGAGCTGAACGCCTGTGTCTGCTTACTGGGGCAAGTGAACATTTGAAGTGACAGAGGGTGATGCTGGCTTGAGTGCTGGAGAAAATGCCTCTAAGCTAAGTGAAGGACCATTAGGGAGACAGTGATAAGATGCATGCATGTAGACAGGGCCTACACAATGTTCACCTTGAACAGTTTGGTTTCATCTGCCTAGGAGAGCAATCACATGCGGAGAGTGCAGCATCAAACTCCAATCAAACTCCATCTCAGCTGACAACAAAATCAAACTGATGTACTCATGTCAAAAGGTCCAATGACCCACACAACTTATTACTCATGCACAGTAGCTAGCTATTATTGAGATGCCTTCTCACTTTTTTCAGCTTTTTTGGTGTTTAGCAACTCAACAGAACCTTTCAAGAGTGACCACAACACTGACGGTCTGAGATGAACTTGTCAAAAAGCAACAATTTAAAATGAAGGCAAAGACTGAAACAATTTTATATACTGATGTGAGGTACTGAACACGCCACCTGTGCAGGTGAACAGGTTTTATTTCTGATACATTTTGGAAGAAAATGTCTTTGCAGTCTTATGTGTGTTTAATGATTATAAAACACACATTAGTTTTATGATAATAAAGCACACATTAGACTGTAAAATCTTATTCTAAAGAGCAATATTTACAAAATTAAGGGTAAAAACAAAATCTAGATAGTGAAAGCTATCTGGTTTTTGTTGTGACTTTTTGTTGTGCCTTCAGTCAACAAAAATCCTGTCAGAGCAGATTACACAGCAAAAGTATAACTACACACACCTTTAAAAAAGTTGACTAATCAATTTGGGAGAAGAAAAGCACAAAAGGAGCACCCATCAGGATGAAGTCATCAACAAACTTTTAGCCTCTTTGCAGCTGGCTATGATGCCCTTTAGTTTTGTGAAGAGGTTAGGGTGTAAAGAACTGAAAATAGCTGTTTGACCAAAATTGAAAACGACTGAGTAATGTTTTGGTTGCGGATTAAACCTTGGAGGTACTTTGGTAAATCACTTGTTTGTCCATTTCAAAAGCCGCAAAAAAAAAAAATTTTTCTTCTGCACAGTTATGATTACCAACTCTGCATATTTTTACACAAGTATGTTTTAGGTATGAAAATTAAATCTACAATGAGACAGTTAATCTGTGGGTTAAAAGCAAATCTGTGGGTTTGCTTTTAACATTTCTTAAACATTTTTAAGAAATGTTTTTCTTAAAAAATGTGTTTGTAAATTGAACTGTCCCAAGTATGTTCTGCCTCTTGCTAATTTACGTTTCTTGTCCCCTTCCTCCCTCACCACACACACTTTTGACCCTGAACAGAATTAAATGAACGCAGAAAATTATTTGGAAATGAAATATGTAGGAGTAAAACTTTTGATTTTTGAATCACTAAAATTAGAAACTGGAAAACAGGTCAGGATTTTTACAAATGCAGAAAAACCAGAACAAAGATAAAGAATTAAGCAGCCTTGTCTCTATCTTCCCTGTTCTAACCAGTTTTTTCAGACTTGGAAATTTCTTAAATAATTCATGTTGTTAATAACCATCTTGCTCTCTCTTGGCACAGAGCAGTCCTGTGCAAATATAGCAATGTGCCTTTGTGTACTCTTGTGACGGCACAGCAAAGTGAAAATGGAACTGTGTTTGAACAGTGCAGTGAAGGTGTACGTATGAATGTCTATGTGATTGCAGCATAAGTTGTCAAAGAGTAGGCAGAATTGACTGATCTGATAGTTGACTGTGGTTATTAGGTGAGCTACTGAGTCAACACAGAGGAAATCACAGATGCCTTCCCACAAAGACAAAAAAACTCAAGGTCACAAGCTGAGCTGTTTTTATAACCACCAAGTAGTTGGAGCAATGATAATGGTGCATAAATAGTGCAATGACAAAATATAAGAAAAATTCAATGGTTGCAGTCCTGATGACAAAGTCACTTAATGAAACTTATTACAGTCATTGTTAGCAACATCACATCATCGTCATTTGGTCTTATTCAAGGCTGGTATTGTTCTGGATTATGTGTATTACATTCTCTTTGTTACTGTCTCACAATCAGAGCACTTGTGAGCTCACCATTTCATAAGTCCATCTGTTTCTCAAACGGGTGGAGGGGGAGTAACAATACTGGGCACATTCTCTGCAAAGATGACCTTGGCACGTCTGATGATTTGCAGAGAGCAGCAATATCAATAATAATGAAGAAATTAATAAGTCGGTGCATTGGCCTGGGGTCCAGACTAAAAGAGACAGTGGAAGGGGGCATGGCTAGCAGAAAAGAGAAAATGGAAAAAGGGTTGGGGTGGTGTACAAGAGGGGGTGGTAAGTGCACGATTTCCTTGCTGCAGTCCACACTGTCACACGTCAAAGAGGGAGCAAATCAAAGGCAGCTCTTTTGATGAATATAAAACAGAGAGTCCTGCTGAGATGCACTCTCCCTCCCTCCCATTCTAATCACACAGCCGCAGAGGAGACTAGCTGCACCAATTCAGCCCCCCACCCTCCTACACCCCGGCACAAAATGAAAGGCGAGAAGAAACAAGGAGAAGGGGACAGCGAGCACACACAATCACAACAGAGCCTGCTTCATAATAGCAATAAACACTTGTTCTCTCGAGACATCTGTGCAGAATGCTGGGTGTGGTGTGGTAAGATACAGGAGAAGCTGAAATGGTATCAACAATTTCTTACCCCCCACCAACCCTGAAAAAAGGTTATTTTTCAACAAACAACAAACAATCCAATATTTCTCTATGTATGAACTGTACATTTCTCCAAGTCTTAAGAGAAAACATCTATTTTATATTTGCTTCAGAGCAGCTGCACTGCTAACAAAAATGGTGAATTTAAAATATTTTCCTTAGCAGCACTAAAAATGCTAACTCAGTAACACAGTCAAACATTTTACCCTGGTAATAAACTCATAAAATCTTTCAACAAATAAACCTAATATCATCTTTAACAAACAGCTAACGAGTATTGTGTTTTAAGTGTTACCTATTAGGAACAATGACATGATCATTAGCAATTACATACTCTCCAATTCTCCATTTTTTATCATATTAGTATAAACCTCCAAATAAGAATTTCCTCTAGTTTCAAACAAATCTAAATGTGCATCATGGCTTCTATTCCCCTTGGGATTTGCTCCACCATTGGTCCCCAGTCAGTATTTGTGTGTGACACCAAAGCCCACTCCCACCCAAGTCCTGAGCCCAGAAAGTGACACATGCATGGGTGTCGCTGCCGTTTCACCTCCTGCCTGCTGAGGTATAAGGCAATTTCCTCAGAGTGGCGCATGGTGAGGGAGAGTGTAAAGGGCTAGCCGCAGCCCAGCTCTGCTGCTCTCTTTGATACTGTCAAGGAAGAGTAATGGCTCTCTGCAGCAACAGCCACCACCAAACTAATGTAGTGTGACTTTGGTTCTCCTTTCCAACAGATTACCACTACAGTGAGGAGGAAGGAGATGGGAAGATGACAGTGAAACTGTTAAAAAGGTAAAGAGGAACAGAAAATCTATACAAGACATAGCAGAATCATCTCACAGTTAAGTTTGAAATTTCCCAATTTATGATACTCATGTGTTCTCAGCATATTTGCAGTTGCCAAATTTCTACTAACCAAGCAAGGTCTAACTCCTGTTAGTCAGAACGGCTATGAATAGTAATCTGCCAGAGGGATGGCAGCACAGTAAGCCAAAGCAGCAGGGTGAAGAGTTTGTACAAAATTTTGGTATGGTCAACTTTACTTTTATCTCCAGCAAACATGGAAGTCAAATTGATTTACATTTTGATTATTTTTTTACCCTGATAGACATGGAAAATATACTAGACTTTTCTAATGCTCTTAAAAGTTGCTGTGGATGACCTTGAACCAGACCTTGAACACCCAAGTTAATTTTATGCACTCAGATAAAGGAACACCAGAACTAGCATGTGAAGAGTGAACACGTGTTATTATGGCAGAACTAAGTTAGGCCAAAAAGTAATGGCAACCACCTAGTTTTGTGTTTACAGTGTTCATATCAAACAATTTTGCATGTGACACCGAGCTTATAAGTTGTTTTTTTTCTGCTAAATTTGCTAATAGCAGAGAAACAACTTACAGTTACAGGGAAACCGTTTATCCACGGTCATTTGTGGCTATGCTAACTAGCTTAGCATTCATGTCAGGCTATGCTAGCTGCAGCGTAGCAGAGAGCAAGGGGGGGAAATTAATCTTAAATATTAAGATTGAAAATTTTCTCTAAAAAAGTCCTGAAATTAGAGTTTGAAAAGAATAAAATGTTAACATTTCTGAGTTTTTCTAAGTTTCTTATTTTGAGTTTTTTCATATATTTATTATTTGTCTGAGTGTCTGAATGTGTTTAGTTAAATGTTTAATCCTAAAGTGACTCAGGGAATATTTTAATTTCCCACCGTGAGTCAGAACCGGATGTGTGAAAGACGTGGTTTTGAGTTGGACTTTAACGGTTTTTCCCTTTGCTGTGGAGCACGAAATTAATAATATCTACATTTCCAAGTTTGATTGAGTTAACGGAATTATTCTACCACAGCAGCGAGGCTGTGGATGACATGTTAAAGAATAAAATTGTCTTTTTGTCCTCCAGCGTCGTCCGCATGCGTGGAATTTCCTCATGTAAAAATAACATGCAGGAGGTCAATATTTGTAAATCTGATTATGATGAAGTCAGTGCCTCACCAGCTATGAATCTCAC
>CAEFZX010001820.1:0-89295 GCA_903066825.1 Alfaro cultratus | reverse complement strand
ATAAAAAATTGAATTTTCTTAAAGAGGGCAATTTTTTTCTTAACAGAAAAGTCCTATTTTGCTAGGCGTTTCAGTCTTTAGTCTTGTGGTAGAGGCCAAAGGTTTATTAATTTTTACATTATTTCTCGAAATATTGAAAACGGCACAAGGGAATATCAGCGCCATCTGTTGGTTATATTTTATTAACGTGGATAACAACAAGGATTGTCTCGGTCATGACACTTCACCTACATATTTTTGAAAAATAGCTCTTTTTTTTGGTTGTTTGTTTGGGTACCAACAACGATGTTCCTTTTACTGGCTTTAAAAGTGAAGCGTCACTGCTGCCTAACTGAAGAGGGCGACATCTTGGCTCCTCCCTCTCTGACTTACGTATGACGTTGCGTCAGACGCGCGTAAAGTTGTGTTGACAGGGGCGGCGGCGGCGGCAGGAGTTGTCAAAGGAACAGCAGTAACCAGCCTTCAACGGACCCGAATGGAGTAAAGCCAAATCTGTCATTTTAGACCGCGTTTGTGTTATAGCTACCAAGCGCTTTTACACACCACTGAGGAAACAAACATGGCCGACGAACAGTCCACCCAGTCCTGGACCATTAACAGGGATGACTACGAACTCAACGAGGTGATAGGTGAGTAGCTTAGCCTGCTAATGTTAGTTAGCATCGTAGCCCTGTCTTCACTGCAGCGTTGGCTGACTACTGCTGCTAGCCTCGTCAGCTACTAGCGTTGCATGTCTGCTGCAATCAGAAGTCAAGTCCCAACCCGTAGCTCTTCAAGCAGGCCGGTAGTTTCCCTCGGTCAAGGCCACTTGCTCTTGTTAGCTGGAAAGCAAACAGGAGGCTGTCTCCTAACTGAGCTACATGAAGCTAAACGACTTGCTAGTAAAATTTAGCCGGCGAGTGTGAGAGGATAGAGGGAGGTGCTATTTGCTCGAAGTGTAATCCTTACATATATGTATATAACAAAGTATACGATAATTTCTAGCTTTAGGAAAGAAAATACATTTCGGAGGTGAGAAGTAATGGTAGCTGCGCTGTGAAGCTTGTGTGGTCTTACATATAGTAGTAGTTATTATCCCTTATTCCGCATCAAAGTTTTTAAAAAGAACTATTTGAGCTACTAGCTCTGCTCACTGCTAATGTTGATCTCGTCAGGGAGTGGAGCCACTGCGGTTGTTCAGGCAGCATACTGCAAGCCAAGAAAGGAGAAGGTGGCCATCAAACGCATCAACCTGGAAAAGTGTCAAACTAGCATGGATGAGCTCCTGGTAAGACACCTTTGAAAGCAACGGGATTGTGTTTGTAGTGTACTGGAGTGGATTTCGGAGTTTTCTTTTATTTTTTACTGAAACTCGCAGATTGTAAGATCATATCAAGTAAAGACAGATTTTATTATACTTTATACTACACTTTAATGTAACTTCAGATACTGAAACAAAATTTCTTGCATATTTATATAGTAGATAAATGTGTTAGAACCTACAAATAGAAATGCACAGAAACCTTTGATTTGTTTGGCCCAGATCATTACCAATACACTAAGCGCCAAAAAGTTTACCAAGGTGCTGACAGGTCATGATGTGACCTGTCGGTAGAATATCATGAGTTGTGTAACATGCTATAAAAAATATACATTTTACAAAAGTTGTATAAAGTGTTGAATGTTAGATTAATGAAACTTGGTGAAAGTTGTGAGATGTGCAAAAGCAACAGTCCTAACTTTGGATGCTGTTACTGAATGTGGATGTCTCAAGGTCAGTTATTTTTAGTATCATTGACGTGTTTAAACAGGAAATCAGTGGAAGAACTAAAATTCAAGAACCTTTTTTCAAAGAAAACTGTACAATGCGGGTCTAAAATATGTAATGTCTGGAATGTCAGGGTTTGTTCAATCCGGTGAAACGAGAGCTACAAAGGTCAAGGTGCTTAATCACAACTATGCAAAACTGTGGCAGCTATTATTGCTTATTAAAACTAATACAACAATTGGAGATATCAAATCATCTATGAAACTGTTTCGGGATACTTTCTTTACTCGCAGCAAAATGTTACAGTAGATCATCAGATACTACTTTGCTGTCTTTGAATCATTGCCTTTTGTTGGTTGTCACACACTGCAACATCAACATCTGTGCTATCTGATGTGAACATTGTTACGATAGTGCTTTGTTGTGCTTCAGCCTAATCTAACTAGGTGTTCTGACGTTTCCAGAGTCCTGAATAAACATTTGTCTGCCTTCTCTATTTAAAAAAAGAAAAACAAATCCTATCTTGTGACTCTGTGATGATCTAACCAGTTATTTGTCTTGTCCAGACCTGATTTAAAGCATGACACCTGTTTTATGTCTTGGCTGTTTTAACAGGGAGATTAAACTCTTATGACGGACTTGGACTGAATCCTGGCTTAGTCTAACGGTTGGGCTTTTCATGCTTTTTTCTTTTCCCTGTTTGTGCAGAAAGAGATTCAGGCTATGAGCCAGTGCCACCATCCAAACATTGTGACTTATTATACCTCCTTTGTGGTGAAAGATGAACTGTGGCTGGTGATGAAGCTGCTCAGTGGTGGTAAGTAGTTCTGGCCAACTTTATTTAACCTTATTTGCTTTGTCAGATCAGGTTTTTGTCTTACCACAAAGCTTGACGAAAGGATAGATTGTTGGCCAGGCTCCAGCTGTTCTTAGCTGCCAAACTTTTCCGATAGTCGACCGATCTAGTCGGGAACAAACAATAAAAGTGTCGCCTCATTTTCTAACAGGAGGTTTTCTGTGAGTTGCACTCTTCCAGAGGCTTAGCAGGTCAAAGAACGGCCGGTGCGCCTCGTGACAAGCCTCTGCCTTTCTTCCAGGCTCCGTGTTGGACATCATCAAGCACATCATCTCACGCGGCGAGCACAGGAACGGAGTGTTGGACGAGGCCAGCATCGCTACGATCCTGAAGGAAGTCTTAGAGGGGCTGGAGTACCTTCACAAAAACGGACAGATTCATCGGTGAGACCTGACGAGCTGGCAGCAAACAAAACGGCGGCACACACCGTGATCTGGCTCGGAGCTTTTCGCCTCCGCAGTTTGAACTTGATCGCACTCTTTTAATATTTAATACAGTCAAAATGCATAATTGAGGAGGTTTGTTTTACATAAAAGTCCCTCTCAGGGAACATCTAGAGGCACAACTGAAAAGAGAGGCCGCTCTGTTCCCCCCTCCCGGTGCTGTGCCACATTACGAGTGTCACTGCGTCAAACTAGACAACTTTCTATTCAAGAAGCATTTCCCCATAACCACATGGATTATGTTGGAGTAGAATATGTCCAACACGTCATATGATTAACTCGTACTTTTTAGACTTTTTCTGACTTTAAGTTCAGTTGACAGAGCAGCAGCTGATTGGGCTCAGATGATGTGACTAACTCACTTAAACCTAATCTGTGAGGATGAGGCCTCAGGACCCGAGGCTTTCTTAATCTATTTTAGCTCTGTGTGCATAGTTTGCACCTACTTTACAAAGAACGGCCACGTACCCTTAACAGGTCTTAAATTTATGTTTCTAAAATTAAGGCTTTAAAATATCTTGAGTTCATTTTAAAAAAATGTAAGTTGGCTTTAAATATGCTAATCAGGTCTTAAATTTAGTTGTGGCAGAACTATTTAATCTAGTGTTTATTTAATGTTTTTCTTGCATGACTTAAGTCAGGCAAAAGTTTGAGTTGTGAGCAGATGGCTTCATTGGGTTCTGTGATACTAGATGCTAATATGCTCTTCCTAGCTAAGTAGCTTTTTTTCTTTGCGTCTATCGCGGGTAAGTGCAAATTTCTCCACAGCTGGCTGGACAACTTTGATATTTTGCCACTGGTTCACTTCTCACTCTTACGAGCCATCCCAATAATCCCCTATATTTGTAGTTTTTTGTTCTTAAATTTTATTCATGTTAGGTTACGGAAAGGTCTTAAAAAGTCTTAAGTTTGAGTTGATAAAACCTTTTTATAGTGTGCGTAAAAACCAAGAGCAATAGGATGAACACACTAATTAAATTCCTCACTCTTTATCATCAGAGACCTTAAGGCCGGAAACATTCTTCTCGGAGACGACGGCTCAGTTCAGATAGCTGGTAAAGTGTTTTTCTGTTTCGTTGACTTAAACAAGAAGTCACGCTCTGAAGTTTGCATTATAATATGAAACGGTTGGAAAAATAGTCTCTGCGCGGATTTTTTTAAACATCTTTCTTTTCTTGGCACTCACACCACAGACTTTGGTGTGAGTGCCTTTCTAGCCACAGGGGGAGACATGACGAGGAATAAGGTTCGGAAGACGTTTGTTGGGACGCCATGCTGGATGGCGCCGGAGGTCATGGAGCAGGTGGGAGTTGTCCTTCAATTTCATCTTGTACTGAATCTAAGACAGGAAAAAAAAGTTATGTCCAAATGGCTTTTATTTTTATACCTGCAGGTCCGTGGCTACGACTTCAAAGCAGACATCTGGAGCTTTGGGATAACCGCTATCGAACTGGCCACTGGGGCCGCGCCGTATCACAAATACCCACCAATGAAGGTGACTGTGCACTTAGCACGGACCTTTATTTGCTAGTAATGCAGATATTTAATGGTTTCCTTTTTTCTCGAGCAATCCAGACAATTTCGGTTTGCATTTGGGCCTCTGCTAGTTGTTAAGATGCTGGATCTGGAGATTGTATCAGTTTGTGATAAAGAGCAATCTAACATTTGATTAAAATCCTAAATTTGAAAAATGTAGGAACTAGATATTTTTATTTATTGTAAATAAATACATAATGAAAATTGGACACATTTTTTCGTCACTGAATGAAGTTAAATCAAACAAAACTTTTTTTGCTTTAGTTCAGACAGAATTACCAAAAATATTTCTATTTGTTAAACACGATAATACTACGTGAGAACAATTTTGGTATTTCTTTTGTTTTTTGTAACTTTCTTTGTATATTGTGTCCATTTAATTTGAGCGTAAAGATAATTTAACTTAACATAATGTGATTGGATTGTTTCAATATAATGACTGTTTATTATCCCTAATGGCTCAATGACTAATTGATCTGTGTAATTGAAATAAAGGTCATCTTATGGTTTATACTTTAAAAACATTGATATTTTGTTAATTTAGTTTTTTGTTCTCAGACCAGTCAGGTGTATAGTGTGTGAATGAGAGAGACATTTAAAGCCTGAAATTTTGTAAGCATTCTACAGCTGGAACAAAGTAAATTATCATGACATAATAATCATAAATTATGTCATATTAGTTATTTGAAACTGCCATTTTTTAGTTCCTTCTTATTGTTTTTGGGTTGTTGTTGTTTTTTTTTTTATCTCAGAGGTGTAGTGCTGAAAAAGTTTGAAAACTTACCTTGAAAATGCCTGAATTTTAATGTGGCAAAAGTGTTCGAACCAATCCAGAAACTGTTCATAACATCCAGACTTCGGCTCGTCTCTGTTTTTATGTTCTTCCTCACTAATGAACTCGTCAGCGCCATCATCACCTGAATATTTGTGTTTTCCAGGTGTTGATGCTGACTCTGCAGAACGACCCTCCTTGTCTGGAGACGGGTGTTGCGGACAAAGAAATGGTGAAGAAATACGGCAAGTCGTTCAGGAAGATGCTCTCCTCGTGTTTACAGAAAGATCCAGAGAAAAGGTCAGTCGGTCTCTGACTCTTATTTTCCGACCAGATTCGCAGTTTGTTCCAAAACATCTGAAAAGCTGCTTGTCGGTCTCTTTTTCAGACCAACAGCTGCCGAGCTGCTGAAGCACAAATTCTTTACAAAAGCCAAGGTGAGCTATGTGTTTATTCATTGAAATTAGGGATGGAAGTTATTGATTAATAAGTTAATCTAAAGTTGATAGATTTTATCGATTGACTAACGATTAGTTGATAAACTGCCATTTTCTTCTATTAAAGACGGCTGACCATTGTTTCTCAATATAAAGGGCTACATTTTTCATAATGTGCTGAATTAAAAAAAAACAATTAAAATTTTACATTATTTTGTGTCAGCTGTATTAAATATTGACCAATGAACAGACAGTTGTGGTTTTCATATTATTTAAGTTAGACATATTTATAAAATATCACAAAAGTACTGTCTGTGGTTGCTCTTGGAAGAATGAAGTGCTTTTAGTCACGTAATTTTTGGTTGGGAAGTTGACGTTGCTCCGACATGCAACTCAGCTCATTCCTGTCAATTTTTGGACTTGAGAATACGGGAAATGTCTCCTTCTGGCAGGGGATGAGGGGATAAAAAATTGGTCGTTTCCCGGCCAAAACGGGAGAATTGACAGGTTTGGCTCGGCAGGATGAAGCGGTAATAAGGTGATAACTGAAGGGGTTGTTGAGTATTTATATTTTAAAACAAAACCGCTTAAAATGTATGTAGCATCCCACACCATACTCCATTTGGGCCGTTTCCTTTTCCCTTGCTGATATGGCCCCGCCGCCATCTTTATTCCTTTGTCAACTGGCTCCATCGGCGCCCTCTGCTGCCTGGATGCCAAACTACAACACTGAAAGAATGTCTAAGCGGACATTATTAGTTAATTAATAACTAATAATGTTATTAATTAGTTAATTAGTCTAAATTTGTTAGATTTGAACAAATTTTAACCTAATAAACTATTGATCAATAGTTGGTCACAAGTGATTGTTTGTATCCCTAATCAATTTATTCTCAAGTTTTTGAAATGAATGTTTTTTTGTTTTGTTTTGTTGCAGAACAACGAGTACTTGGAGGAAAAGCTCCTGATGAAAGGCCCCACAATATCAGACCGATCTAAAAAGGTTTGGCACTTTTTACCAATGCAGATGAATTTAATGTTTACACAAAAAAAGTGTTTTTTATGTGACTAAGTTGCGCTGGTTTTACAAGGGTGTGACACAGTTTCACAGCCATGGCTTGTGATGCACGCTGAGATCGACCTTGGACAGGTCAAACAGCTGTCCGCAGTAAGCTCCTCTTCTCTTTATCGGGGTGCGTCCTGCAGGTGCGTCGCGTGCCCGGTTCGAGCGGTCGCCTCCACAAGACGGAAGATGGCGGATGGGAGTGGAGCGACGACGAGCTGGACGAGGAGAGCGAGGAGGGAAAAGCCGCCGTGGCCGGCCTGAGGGTAAGACCCCACTTGACAGCCGCTCTGCTCGGCTTTATAATACTGCTTTTGCAGATGGTGCTCAGATCCTAACAACCTTTAGCCTTGTAGTGAATGTGTTTTGCTCTTGTATTAATTCAAGGTGGGGGGTTACAAAGGCTGAAAGTGGTTAAAATAACTGGCCTGAACTTCTGCTTAAATCTCTAGTGTTTGTTTGTTTGTTTGTTTTAAATAATGTCTGGGCGTTGGGTCTGCTTTCCTGTTTACTCCTCAATCCTGTAAAACTCCCACCAGTCCATGGATGTGGACTGGTGGGGGGATGAAAGACAAATCGCATGTATTCAATCCTGATAATCTATCATGTCCATTCTGCAGTCACCCAGAGTGAAGGACGGCTCTCAAAACATAGAGGTGAGTGTATTTGTGGTGGACATGACCAGAAAACTCTTGATTTTCATCACAATGCCGACACACAGCGATCTGCATGACTCTCACTTCTTTCATTCAGTCCTTTATTTCCACATTGAACGTAATAAAATGACCTCCCAAATTTATCTTCAAATTTCTGTTAGCTTTTCCCGCCAGCAGATGGCGCCACCACGCATCTGCAGCCGCCCGGAGCTGCACACGAGAGACCAGCAACTCTGGCTGCAGCGGGAGATGAAGCTGCGCCGCAGGCTGCCACCCAGCCGGCGAGCCCTTCGCACGCACCTGCGGTTCAGGTATAAACAGGAAAAACTTTCATGATTTGGTTATTTTCAGGGATGAAACGATTAATCGGATGATTCGCAGTTAATCAGTTGTTGAAATGATTGTCAGCTAATTTAGATTAATCAATAAATTGTTAAATGGAGCATGCAGGGACCAAAAAAGGAAATTTTCTGAAAAAAATAAATAAAATAAAATAAAAAAAAATATATATGTATATATATATATATATGTATATATATTTAAAGCAAAAATAAGCCAAAATTGTACAAAATAAATACACATTTTGCATTGAGGATAAAACACCTTTGTCTGTTAATATGTTTTACACAAAACTCCTCAAGTGGTAGTTTTAACTTCCCCTGGCTCAAATTCACTTAAGAAAGGCTATTTTTTGCATTTAAGTGATAAAATATGTTTTTTTTGGATGCATTTGCTTTCCTTAATGTGGTTCTAATGTTGTATAAAAAAGACTTTAGTGGTTAAATGAAAGAATGTGCCAATTTTTTATGCAATTAATCGTCAGAATAACCAATTACTAAAATATTTAGTTGTAGTCATATTTATTACGTAAAGACAAATATTCTGGCTGTATATTCTCAACAAATTGGTGTGAAGCAACTATCTGATTATATTGCTATTCTTTTGCTTTTCAGTTAACATTTCTTATAACATTGTACAGGGTTTATTGTTGCTTAAAAATTCTTATAATAAAGATAAAGTGTAGTTTTTACATTGAAATGCAGGATTTGGTTGATTCCTGGTTAAAAATCTTGTGATATTTGGGACTTTTAAGAATGAATTTTAGCAGTTATTTTGCAGAGTGGAATAATAATACAACAATACAACAAAAACGGTTTATTATTTCAATCGGGTTGCGGTCTGGGCCACACTAGAAGCTTAATGTTAGCCAACCTCATCCATTTTTACATCAATTAATGTGTGTTTGAGATCACTGTCCTGCGGGTTCAAAGAATGGCCCAAATAATTCATTAAATGTCCTGAACTAATATGAAACTCATGTAGATGATTGCATTTAAACTGTTGTTTCCTCCTTGTAAACATTCAAGCCTTTAATTATTTGACTTTTACTTCAGGATCCTGCAGCCTCCAACGTTCCCATCAGCCTCGTCCTCAGACTGAGGAACAACAAGAAGGAGCTCAATGACATCCGTTTTGAGTTCATGAGTGGCAGAGGTAGGAACCAGAGGTCTGTTTTCATCACATCCTGCTCTGAGCCACTCACATCATTTCTGTCCACAGACTCTGCTGATGGCGTCTCTCAGGAGCTGGTCTCAGCCGGTCTGGTTGACGGGAGGGACTTGGTCATTGGTAGGCTGATGACTTTATTCACTATGATACGTTTTTACACATTTACAGCTCTTGCTTCAATAATATTTGAAGTATTTGTCTGGGCTTTAAACCAGTTCCTGTTAATCTCTTTTTTTTCTGTCCTCTGTTTAGTTGCTGCTAATTTGCAAAAGATTGTTGATGATCCTCAGAGTAACAAAAATGTGACCTTCAAACTGGTAAGCCAAGAGACTTTATTCTGCTTTAATAATTATGGATTTTTACCAGGAGTAACCTGGATTTTTAAATTACTTTTTCTGAGTTAAGTGCTTAGTTGTACAGTCAGAGCATGCATTAGTTTGAGTATTTGATGTTAATTAAGTGGTGCTGGTTTTCTGAATAAATCAGAAAAGTAACCTGTATTTTTATTTATTTTGATACCTCTATATGAAATACAGTACAACCCGTTGGGTTAACACAGTACTGTCCAAACGTTTTGCTATCAGGGCCAAAATCATCAAAATTTCAGAAGATATTTTCTTATTTTTACCAGTCCACATATACATACCTGGAGCGCCTCCTCATATAAACGTGTCTTGTTTTGAGTGAGAGAGCATATCCATTAGGTCTTATGAAACTAAATGTATTCTTTAGAAGGTAGCTAACAATTTGTCCATATTAATGCAGCCTTTTCTACTAATATTATTCATTTACAAAACCAAAGGACCAGATTAGTTTCCTAATCTGGACATTGTCCAAGGATGCCAGTGCCGATAAACGGGTTGCTGCTGTATGCAAACCGACTTGTTGTAAAAAAAAAAAAAAGTGTCTCCATTGCAGTTTTGCGAAAAACACCAATGTCAATACGGCTGAAAAAACTACCTCATCCTTGTGTAAAAACATTTGAATGTGAGTTTTTTTTTTTGTTGTTTTTTTTTTCAGTTTGTGTGTTTCAAGAAGCGAATTCATTCTCGTAATTCCAATTTGTGCAATTTTATGGTTAATGGAAACACACAGCTAATGAAAATTACGTCAACAAAAATAAAAGCAAGCATCCATTCATCATAAACCGACTGTAGTTGCAAGCCTCCATACTTAAATTGTGATTTAGGACCGGACAGTTTTTAAGACCACCACTAATGGCCCCAAAGATGCACTTCTGCATCCTTGAAAAGTCTTAAGTTAATTTATCTAAAATACAATTAAGGCCTTAAAATATCTCAAAACGATCAGTTTGCCTTTAATATGTTAATCCCAAGTGTTACATTTTGTGTTGATAGGACTATGCAATGCTGCATATACAGTTTATTTTTTCTCGTGGGACTTTCCTGACAGCCAAACGTTTGAGTCGCACTCACACGTCTTCATTGCGTTCTGTGACTCAGGATGTTGAGGCTACCGCTAACTAGCTGCTAGCATACACTTTTTAGCTAGCCAGCTTTTTTACACCCGTCAGTGGCAAGAGCAAATTCATCACAAGTTGGTTGGATGAAGTTTGTATGTTTTGATGGAAATATAGGCCTTAAATTTAATTCTTGATGGCCTTAAAAATATTTTGAGTCTTAAATTAGAGGTAGTTGAAACCTGGGTGAAGCAGAAATCATGGTTTTTGTTTATTTCCAGGCGTCTGGTGTGGAGGAGTCTGAGATTCCCGACGATATAAAGCTGATCGGATTTGCGCAGCTCAGCATCAGTTAAGTGGAGTAGAGTTGGCGAAATAAGACTGAAACGTATGGTTTTGCACAGCTGCATTGTAGTCAACTCCAAGGACCCACTACTGCCAAAGAGAGGAGACTGAGGAGGAGGATGATGATGATGATGATGAGGAGGAAGTGGAGAGAGGTTGGCAGGAGTGTGACTCTACTGCAGGATGCACGAGGACCACACCAAGGGGCTCAGCTCATCACAGGAACCACACTTGAAATGTTTACAGTGCGCTTATAGAGTTTAATGGGAGAGAAAAATGCAATCAACTATTATCAGCTCCTAATTTGTTTTCCTTTTAGACCTCCTCCGCGTACACAAGCACAATCCAAACCATCTCCTGCCAGTACTGGAAACTGATGGCCTTTTTTTTTATTAAAGTTTTTTTTCTCTCTTTTCCTTTTTTGATCTTTTAAATCGGTTTGTGCCACAAAGCTCGAGAGCGTCGTGCCACCGTCACGCGGCGCTTTCTGCTACACTGAAACTGAAAGTTCGGCCTTAGCTACCGTAAACTTCCCTCTCCCCCGAGTGTTTGGTAAACGAAGAAAAAAACAAATATATCAAAGAAATCTAAGAGTGTCCCTCGAAGTTCAATACTGTACCTAAACACATTGTAGCAAAGTTCTCGGATCCAGACTCCTGTACAAAGCGGTCAGAAATGGTGTAAAGAATCGGAAAACATCAGCCAGGATTTCAGCACTGTTAAAACTATTCTGATGTGAGCAGCAGCGGCTTCAATTCTTTTTTTCTTTTTTTTTTAATAAAACACTTTATTCACTGGTATTTTCTGATGTAGTGCACACAGGTTTATTTTCTCTCACTGAGCTCTGCCTAATATTCTTCTATGCAATAGTGCTGTCTATTTCATCATATTTCACCACCGGTTGCTGTTTGTTTCTACTTTGTTTTTGCATAAAACTGCTATTTTTTTGTTTTTGTTTTGTGCGTGCGCCTCCAAAAAGGAGTTCATCAAAGGTCAACCAGCAGAAATAGGCATCTTTAGGAACCTGCTGCAGAAAGTTACAATACTAAAAACCCGACTCATCAACAGTTTGACGTGTAGGATGATTGCTGTCTTTTTCTTTTTTTTTCCCTGTAAGAAATTATTCAGCCTTGTGGCAACTGATGACCTGACAGCTGCAGAGAATCCTGAATGCTGGTGACTGGTGTCGAGTCCGAGGTGACTCATGTTACACGCTGTGACTACGAGTGAACTTCTGTGGGGGAATGCATGCTCAAAAACTGGAAATGTTCTTCCAAAGTTAAATAAAGCTTATAGGGGCAGCTTACTCTCATAGCTGTTGAAATTGTCCTTTTCTATGCGGTAGCTTTCACTTTTTTGTTGTTTTATTTTTAAGGTCTTTCTGTACTTCACTGCAATTTAGCTGCTACCACATACAACGCAAATGAATACTGAGGCGTGGCTGGATGCGTGAAATCTGGTCTACACTTTTGGGGAACTAATGTCTTTAAAAAATAGTAACATGTCCTAACACATACCTGAGTAGCATCAGGAATTTATACACAAAATGCAGATGTACATTACTTTTAACCCTCCCGCAGTCTGAATGGTTCCATGCGCTTTTACAAGGATTTTGTGTGTGTGTGTGTGTTTGGGAACTGATGGTCTGACGGAACAAACCTTCCCCACATTTGCTGCGTTTCTCCTGAGCGTCGCGCTAAAGCTAAAGCATGAGGGGCTGCACGCCTAACGTGTTTACCTGGCGCTCTGCCATGGCGCCTTGTTGCGCACCTCTTTATTTGCGTGCAGATTGCGCGCGCCACCTTTCAGGCAAACTGGAAGATCTTGAAGGTGCTGCTGCAGAGCAGGTCGCCCTGCACTGGCATTTATATAAACCCTTTTATGGAGGCTCATTTTAGGAGAATATGGCGTCAACGTACGAGTCGACCTTAAACACCAAACCGCTGGCTCGGCTACTGCAGGAGGGCCAAAGTATCCCGCCTGTCCTCAAACTGTTCATTTACCAACAACAAAATCCTAACTCCAGTCACTAGACTGTATCAAAGCTGCAGCGTGTGTTTTTGTTCTGTGCCTCTGCGGTGTTTTCTCTGGTTTCTGTATCAACCAGTCAGTGTTGATGTTCATTTAAAAACCCATTAGTTCCGTCATCAACATGCTGACAGGGACAAATTTGTTAACCCCTTCTGTTCAAAAAGCATGAACTCATTTTTGTATCTTTTTTGTTAACAGAAACTATTGCAGAATTCTATCCTTAATAGTCCAGAAAAATGCAAACTTTAATTTGAGTACATTTGTTCAATTTAAAAAAAAAAAAAACGCAATTGTTGGCACCAATAAAAATTTGTCTAAGCATTTGTTTTTTTTATTTATCTTTACACTTTTAAGTTGATCAGACTTTTTAGGAATTTTATATAGTAATCTGACTTTTTGCATCTCTGGGGTGCAAATATAAAATGACCGAGAGATGGTAGAAAAATATAAATGCGATACGTTATACGGATATCGCCAACAACTCCAATACTTAAAGTATGATGCACATCAAACTTCTGACCTTTAGAAATGTTTGTGGTTTTTCCTTTTAATTATTTTTGTTTAAACCTGCAAAGGAATTTTGATAAAGTTTATAGGTGTCTACAAAATGCTTTAGTAGCATATTAACATGAATAACAGAAACAAAAGATTTGTGTTCATTGTTTATCAATATATTGTTTATCCTTTGGCTTTATTTTTTTTTAGAGTTGAGAATCTCCAATACAATTTCAGGAAGGAATTTAAAACTAAAGTATTGATCTTTAGGCTAGTATCGCTTTGATACCGATACCAACATGGCATCGATATTGATATATGGATCGCTCCGCCCACATCTACCCACTGGATTCAGGCCCAGATCCTCTGACAGGCAGGAGGGTCTTCTCTACATGTTGGTCTTTCATTTTAACACACCTGGAGTGTTTGTTGCCGTAAAACTCCCATAATTTCATGGTTGCAGTTCATGTCCCACTACAGTAAATTTCCATATGTTTTGATACATGCAACATGAATATGGATCCTCATCCAGACTGTGGGAGATGAAAAATGTGTCACATTGTATTTATACCCCCAGTAATTACTTACTACAATTGGATTACTTTATAGAGGTTCCTGGAAACTCTGATCAACTTGGAATATAAATTAAAAAAAAAATACTTGTCGCAATTATATAAAGATGATTATTAGTTTCTTGGCACAAGTTTTGTCCCAACTAAATTTACGTGACGTTTTGATGTAAAAAACAAAAAAGAAAACGTTAAGATTTGGCTACATCAATAAAAGATTCATTTGTTTGAAGGTTTTCTTCATCTCTTTACTGTAACTGTTATCAAATTAGTCCTCATCTGTGTATAGCTGTTAAAATATAAGAAAAGCTGAACGCTACATTTTGCTCTTTTCACTCCCCTTCACCTCAATTAAAATAGTAAGGAGGGAAGTTTAATCTATAACGATCTGAAATCCAAATGTTTTCAGCATCAAGTGAATTATTGTTTGAAACATCTCAGAGGCCACCTGCTGTAGTGCTTGAAGTTTTTATTTTATTTTATTTTTCCAATGAAAACTTTTAGGATCACCGTTGATGTCTTTTGTTTGATTATCCACATACTGAGGCTCTTTGGGTCAGGTGCTGATGTAAATACTGCGTAGAGAGATGCTGTAAATAAGACGGGGAAACTCTCACGCATTCGGGTTTCCGTGTACCGATGCGGGAATGCAGCGAAGGGAACATTTTCCTTGTAAATACAAAACAGAGAAATCAGGCATTGTTCGGGGCACAGAGTTAGATTTGGCAGAGCGTCGCTAATCAGGCAAATATTATTAGTTCAGTTAGCGCCTTATTTTTTCATTTTTTGCTTGATTTGAAATTGCTTAGAGCCTTTAACAAATAGTTCTGCTTCTTTTCTTCCCAGAAAAAATATTAACCAAATGACTCATTGCTCTGCCGGTTTGTGTGTGTGTGTGTGTGTGTGTGCGTGGGAGTGGGAGTGGGAGTGGGCATGTGTGTGTCCATTGATGAAATGACTGATCAGACGTTTGTATCTCTTTCATTAACAGAAAGCAAATGTTGCCTCTATGTGAGGTCACTAAGTGATGAGAATTGGTCCATATTTCCATTTTAACATCTTCTACTTTGTACATTTTAATTTTTCTGCTTAATCTTGAACGACTCTCCCATACGTTCAGAATTTAAAGCAAAATGTTTGCAGTGAGATGCGATGCAGGGCCCTCACATGTTTATCCACGTTGGTTGACACACGAGCTGATTTGAAGTATCTGAATAAAGTCACGATTGGTTTAAATGAGCGAGAAATTGTTTTGATTTATAACACCTTGACAAAGTATTCATACGTCTTGAGCTTTCTCACATTCTGTCCTGTTACAGTCACAATCGTTGACAGCCATGCTTAACTGTGAAATGCAAAGGAAAAAAATGATATGTGGTTTTCAAAACTACAAAAATCTGAAATCTGGCTGGTGCCTGTATTTAACCCTTTTGAGTCAATATTAGAAAATCTCCTTTAACAATTACAGCTCTAAAGATATACACGATATATGGGGGAACTTTTGTTTAATTCAAGAGAAAATGGTTGACATGTTTTGGTAAAATAATAATAATATAAAACTTAAAAAGTAGGGGTTTTTTGGGGGGGTAAAATAGCAAATATAGCCAGTAACGTATTTTCCAGAAAGACGATGTTGTTGGGATAGAAATAATAAATTTCATTTTATTCCACTATCTGGATCGACTAGCGGCAGAGTTTCAATTAGCTAAAAGAAGGAAGACATTTAAGGTGGGCTATGTAACTTTTATTAAAATAAATAAATGTTGTTTTTTACATATTTGTTAATATTATCACAAAACCGATAATCTGTGAAAGAATCAAACTCCTCCTAGCTCTTATTACAGAAATATGCTGCTCAGTCAGAAACAACCAATCATAGCCAGGAGGAGGGACTTAGTGCTGTCAATCACTCTCGTGCACACTCTGCTACCAACAGCTGGTTAACCACAGTGGAACTCGTCATGTGTGCTAAGGTTAGCTATCATGGCTGATGACAGCACTTTCCCTGAAATAACTTGTTTCTCTGCCACTACTAGCACATTTAGCACCGCACACTAGGTTGATTGACAGCACTAACACCCTCCTCCTGGCTCTGATTGGCTGCTTTGCACTGGGAGCTGTGCATTTCTTCAGTGTAATAGTAGCACTGGGAGAGAATCAAGGGAGCTTGATTTTTTATGTTTTTTTCCCGCAGATCGTCTGTCTCATAGGCCTACTGTCATGGTGAAAGTTTTAACAAATATGTAAAAAATTAACACTTTTACAAAAATGTGTTTTTACACATTTGTTAAAACTGTCATTATGTTCTGACAGTATAATATGAAACAAAAGAAAAACAAGCTTCTCCTCTCTTGTAGCTGCACATCAGCTTCTTTCGTTTATTTTAACATGTCAACCATTGCCCCACTAACTTTGTGTTGAAGGTTGGTTTTCCTCTCATACTCAGTGACTGATTGGAGTCACAGTTTAAATATTGATTTTTCATGTATGCCTCGATAAAGACAGGCATAGCGGCGTCTTCGTCTGCGCAAAGATGGTGGACTTTGGGGAAATTCTCGAGACCGTCGGGGACTTTGGCTTCTTCCAAAGGCTTCTTCTCCTTGCGTTGGCCTCTCCACATTTTTTGCTCCCAATTTTCTTCTGCAGCTTAGTTTTCACCCAGTCCGACCCAGAGCGGCACTGCAACACGGACTGGATCCTCAGAGCTGCTAACCTGACCACAGAGGAGCAGCTGAACCTCACCGTGCCCAGGGAGCAGGATGGGAGCTTCAGCCGGTGCCGGATGTTCGTCCCTGTGGACTGGGACATCCAGGACATCAGGGAGTACGGCCTCAATGAGACAACAGGCTGCAGGGATGGATGGGTTTATGGCAGCATGCTGTATGAATCCACCATAGTTACTGATGTAAGTGAAGAGATGATGTTGTTCTTGCCTTTTCCAGCAACTGCCTTCTAATTATTTCAGCGTCATTTTTTGCAGTTTGATCTTGTCTGTGAGAAGTCTAACATGGCGGAAGTCACTCAGACCATCTTCATGACGGGTATGCTCGCAGGCTCCTTCATCTTCGGACCAGTTTCTGACTCGTAAGTTGCTTAAAAGAAAATGAAATTACATAAAATGATTGGCTTACTGACTTGCTGCAAAAAAATAAACAAACCAAAAGATTTAAAGCCTTTATCTGTGTGTTCAGGTATGGCCGCAAGAGAACCATTCAGCTCCCAGTCGTCCTCCTTTTGATATTTCTCGTAGTTGCCGGGGTGTCTCCAAATGTTCACGTTTACAATGTGTCCCAGTTTATTGTCGGAGCGGCGCTGGGAGGATACAGGATGAACTCTATAGTGTTGGGTACGTCTTGCGTGCTTTTTCTATTATTTTTCATAGAAGTGTTCGGATTGATCCAAAAATATCGATAATATCAAAGCTAAGTCTGTATCAGTATCGGATTAATACTAGCATGTTAAGATTGATACTTTAGTTTCAGATTCCAAATTGAAACTTTTTGCATTGTCTTTCAACTCTACCTCAGAAAAATATATTTTGCACTTTATTTATGAAAGATTCACACAAATCATGTCAAGATATCATCAAGGTA
Organism: Alfaro cultratus; assembly: GCA_903066825.1. Classification (NCBI taxonomy): domain Eukaryota; kingdom Metazoa; phylum Chordata; class Actinopteri; order Cyprinodontiformes; family Poeciliidae; genus Alfaro; species Alfaro cultratus. The sequence continues at coordinate 71,823 of CAEFZX010001820.1, read as the reverse complement.
TGTTGTAGGTCCCTATAAACTTTGTCTAATTTCCACTCTAGGTTTGGCAAAAATAATTCAAAGCAAAAATCACAACAGTCAGACGTTTGATAATGTCAAACTTCAATAAAAAGTATCAGTATCAGTATTGGCGATACGGGACCTGTGTTTACTTGGTATCGGGTCGATTCCAAAATATGGAGGATCACACATGTCTAATTTTTGGACTCCTGGATATTTAGTATTAATTTTAACAATAGAGAAAGTCAAACCAAATCGCTGAAATGGGATAAAACACATTTCAAACCTCTTGTAAGCCATATAGTCCTGCTAAATAACGACTCCTTCCGCATTCATGTCCACTTTAAAACATCTGGAGTTACACACGGTCGTATCAAACCAGAATCACATGATGAGAAAATAGTTACTCGGTATTTTGAAACAGGTTTGTCCTGATAAATCTAGTTTGGTTGAAATGACGTTCAAAGGAAATCGTAGAAAAGTAGGAGTCTAACAGATTTAAACAGCGTCTCAAGTCAACTTTTTTGTTGTTCAAGTGAAAATAAATGATCTTATTTTCCAAAGACAAATAGGAAAAAAATGCTTGCGATCGATATGTGCATGTTAAAGAAAAAGCTTACATTCAGTAGGATGTTTTCATGTGATTGTAGACGTGGCTGTGCTGTGAGAAAACAACCCTGCTGTGATGTCAGCGGTTAACCCGTGTTTTGCAGCTACAGAATGGATTGGGATCACTAAAAGGTCCCTCGCCTCCTGTGTGAGCCAGGTGTTTGGAAGTTTCGGACAGTGTGCGTTGGCCGGGCTGGTCTACTTCGTCCGTGACTGGAGGAAAGCCCAGTACGTGGTGGGAGGGGCAGAGGCTGTGGTGTTCCTCTACATATGGTAGGTAGCAGCTGTAACCCAGGTTTGAACCGGTTTGTATCAGCTCAACAGTTTGTTTTTCTTTTTTAAGGTGGATTCCCGAATCGGCCCGGTGGCTCCTGGGGCAGGGAAGGCCAGAGGAAGCCAAGGAACTGATCCAAAAAGCTGCAGCGATCAATAAAAAGGAAATCCCAGAGAACCTGCTTGACAAGGTTTACCCAGTTTATCAGAGATAATATTCAACCAAATTTGACTTCTAGAGTCAAAGAAAAATGAACTGCTGAGCATTTGGCAGAGTGTGAAAACAGCACAGTCATCATGACGGTGTTAATCCTGAGTAAATACAAAAATCAGTTCTGAAATTAGGATTTTACTTAGGGAGAACAGTTGTCTAAACCAACCTGGATTTAAGTGAAAATTTAAATTGAACCAAAACGAAACAATTTCTTTGACATTCAGATTTTAGTAAATTTATATTTGCTCAACAGGTAAGTGAGGAGAAAAAAGTGGAAAGTGGGGGAATCAAAACAATTTTCACCTCAGCAGTGCTGATAAAACATTTCTTCATCATATCCTTTGCCTGGTAAGTGAAGCACCGTCAATTTGCTTTACATTTCCATGATAACTTATGAAATAATTCATGTCTTACATATTGAGGTTTTCATTGAACCTGGGCTACTTCTGCCTCGTTCTGAACGTGGGCAAGTTCGGTCTGGACATCTTCCTGGTCCAGTTCCTGTTTGGGATTTCCGAGGTGCCGGCTCATCTCCTCTGCATCTGGTTTTTAGAGGTTTTGGGACGGAAAAAATCGCTGTTATCAACTCTCCTCTCCGGGGGGGTTGTTTGCCTTTTAACCCTGGCTTTTCCTCAAGGTATACTCTGCTACATCTAACTCTGCAAGAATAATCGTGGAGTATTCTCACAGTTAGAAATGCTTCTGCTTCACCCGAATTTCAGACAGCGCTGTAGCCGTGACAACACTGGTTACCATAGGGAAGTTCTTCTTGAACTGGGCCGGCTCAGTGTGTCTGGTTTACATTCAAGAACTGTTTCCTACTCCTATCAGGTGTGTCATTTGAAAACATAATATGACACCTATATATATATACAGTATATATTTTATTTTTTTGCAACTGAAATATGTTCTGTTCTGTTAGGCAAACTGCAGTGTCTTTGGGGTCCATTGCCTTTAGAGTTGCAGGGCTGCTGTCGCCGTTGCTCAACATGCTGGCTGTGTACCACCGCTCCATTCCCATCATAGTCTTTAGCAGCCTGGCTGTGCTAAGCGGAGGGCTGGTCCTCCTGCTTCCTGAAACCAGCAGAAAAGATCTTCCTGATTCGACCACTGATGGCAAGAGCAACGGGTGAGCTCATATCCTGCAGTACTCTCACTGGAGCTCAGGTGCAGGAAGTAGTGTGTGTGTGTGTGTGTGTGTGTGTGTGTGTGTGTGTGTGTGTGTAACCCATGCGATCTGAGGCACCTTGGTATTTTTAAGTTTTGGGGCAGCCCATATAACTCCTGGCTAACTCGCTAATTGCAACACGAGATACAGCTGGTGAGCTCTTGAAACATTAAGTATATAGAGTTCTGAATACAAACACTAAGACAACTTACCATTTTGGAGTATTTGGAGATGGATTGGAACAAATACTGAAATATGCGCGCTCTCAAAAGTGTACATACCCTTTTTGAAGTCTCAACAACAACACAAGCCACGTTTGTTGTATAAATTGCACAACGCCGCACCTTTTACTTTTTTTTTTTTTTTTTACTGCACCTTTTGATTCATTTTTGGCATTCAGTTTTTCAGAGTTTACATCTGCCATCAATTTCAGGAACTGAAATAAATAAATAAAATAAATAAATAAATAAAAATCTCCAAACATTTCCACGTTTGCCGCCTTCGGCTAAAGACACGGCTTCCATAGAGGTCGATCAAGAAGACCTCACTGCGCAAAGGTATCAGGCAGGAGAAGGGACCAAACAAAAACATCTACAGCGTTATGAATATGTTGTGACCAATTGGTGGTGTTATAGACTCCAGCTAAAAACAAAAAATGTGAAGGTGCAACTAAATAATAAGTCTAGGGTGTGCGAACATATACAAAGACATATTTTGAAACAATTTATCATTGCTTCTCTTTTCACAAAACCCTCTAAAACCCTTGAAATGCTGTCCAAGCTTTTGATAGCTAAAATGGAAAAAAATCTTACAAAAAAAAGCTTAGTTGTCGTTTACAAGATTGATCAATTTCACTGTATAGACACACTATTGTCCTTTTGACCTACAGGGATTTGACCAACGAGAAGACTGGAAGTGACGTCTTCGTGGCTGAAATCCGCTCCACAAAATCAACCAAACTCTAAATGACACAGAAAACCTTTTTGTTGTTGATTTTTTTTTTTGGATCCTAAGTTTGAGTCTACGTGCTCAAACCCACCAACTGGGAGATGATGTCGGAAAAGTCGTTGGGAAACGGTTGTTCTGCGGCCTGCTGAACGGACATGTTTTGTGTAACGGGCGAGCAATCTGTTCTCCGTGTGGAATAATTTGGAAGCATTAAGTTCAATAAATCAGGAAGATACAAACTAATGTTTTTAAAATGTTTGTACCGACTCCTAAATTGTGTTCTAGGATTTTGGGATCAGGGACAAATATATTCTACCCATAGACTAATGCCAAGAGTTGATCTATTTTTTCCAGTATACAGGGAGGATGACTTTGTGAGTTTAAATTAGATTAAAACATAAATCTATCCTTCCTGGTAACTCAGAAATGCTTCTCACAGACTGTGCTTAACCTGATCTTGAAATGTTTATACACATGTACATTTTCTACCATTTTTAATCTACAACTCACTTCATAGTAACTTATTGACGGGTTACGTAACGACCCAGGCGGATGACATGTGTGTCTGGCAATAAAACAGTCGCTGGAGTTTTGACTGCTTGCTACTTTAAAACATTACATATTTAAAGAATAATTTGAGTCAACTCTCAGACAGATTAAAGCAGGAGTGGCTGAATAAGGAGGATTTGCCTCTCTACACCTATGAAAATTAAATATTTCATTTTATTTTTTTATTGCTGACAGCTTTATGAACCTTCAAACTATAAATAAAGTATCTAAAGTTCAAAATGTTGTTTAACAGATGTCAGGTAGGACTACTGACTGTCATGATTTGATGAGTCAGCACGCAGTAAAAAAAAAAGAACACTTTTTATAACCTGGAGATAATCTGTTGTTTTGTCTGCGTGTAAGTAAAGTCTTTTTGCCAGGAAAAGCTCAAACTTGAGGACTTTTACTTGCTGTTTTGGTCAGTATGTTTCACAGATTGCTTAATCTTTTGTTCAGAAAACTGAGCTCTGTAAAACACAAAATGATTTTAGGATGGCATCCAGTAAGAGATGCCAGGATGATATAAATCTGGTTAAAAAATAATAATAAAGCAGGAATACTGCTCCTAAGTGAAAGCGCCGTCTCATCTTTCCTGAATCATGCTTGCATGGGTTTAAACATTAATGGGCTCTTTGTCTAAAGGTCATTCCCTTGCAGCATCACCGAAGTGCAAGTCTGCTCCCTGACCATGGCTGATTTTGGGGAAATCCTGCGTAACATAGGAGAGTTTGGATTGTTTCAGAAGACCATCCTCTTTGCTCTTTGCTTCCCCAACCTCATCTTGCCTTTCCACTTTGCGAGCGTAATTTTCACCCAGTCCGACCCAGAGCGGCACTGCAACACGGACTGGATCCTCAGAGCTGCTAACCTGACCACAGAGGAGCAGCTGAACCTCACCGTGCCCAGGGAGCAGGATGGGAGCTTCAGCCGGTGCCGGATGTTCGTCCCTGTGGACTGGGACATCCAGGACATCAGGGAGTACGGCCTCAATGAGACAACAGGCTGCAGGGATGGATGGGTTTATGGCAGCATGCTGTATGAATCCACCATAGTTACTGATGTAAGTGATAAACCTCTTTCACTCAGTAAGTTCCAATATATCTCTAATTGATTTGTTGTTTTGTTTTTTGTTGCCCAGTTTGATCTAGTTTGTGACCAGGCTCATTTGTTGGGCATTGCGCAGACAGTGCTGATGGCCGGCATCCTCGCTGGTTGTCTCTTACTCGGACCTTTCGCTGAATCGTAAGTCAACACATGGGGAAATTTTGTGACTGAAATGTTTACCTTGTACACATAAACATGCAAACAAGGGACTAGCGACGCGACAAAGTTGGAAAATGTTCAACTTTGGAGCCTGGCGGCAGTAATGTCGAACAGAAAGAACGTGAGCGTTTCATGAACCAGGCACTTTTGGAAGAGAAATGCCTTCCGTATTGTATTTACACACTTTGATCTACATTTCCATGTGTTAACTAGTTCGTGTGTGTTTCAGGTTTGGCCGTAAACGAGCAGCTCAGATCCCAGTGGTTCTGATGCTCCTCTTCTCTGTTACAACTGGATTATGTCCGACCTACCCTTTATATTTGGCCTCCCAGTTCCTGGCTGGAATTGGATATGGAGGCTATCGACTAAACGGCGTCATCCTAAGTAAAGTTTATTTTATAATATTATTTTTTCTCCTTAACTGACAAAAGCAATAAGGGATTGACCTGTCCAGGATGTAATGTGGTAGACACTAGTGATGAGAAATTTGGAAATAATTCAAGCTACAACGATTTGTCATTTCCAAAATGAACACTAGAGGCAGTGTGGCATCCTAGACAGTTTCTGGAGCATGACAATCAATCGATCAATCAATCAATCAATCAATCAAATTTTATTTGTATAGGACATTTCAGCAACAAGGTTGCTGAAATGAAAGAAAAGAAACAAAGTGCTTTACATCATAAAAACACAGTCACGCAACATAGAATCAACAATCAAAACATTACATTAAGTCAAGTACCATCTTTAAATTCATAATTGATTACGTTACAGAAGCAACTCTTAACAGCTGAGTTTTTAGTCTAGATTTGAAGGCACTCAGTGTTTCAGCTGTTTCGCAGGTTTCTGGAAGCTTGTTCCAGATTTGTGGTGCATAGAAGCTGAATGTTGCTTCTCCTCGTTTGGTTCTGGTTCTGGGGATGCAGAGCAGACCAGAACCAGGAGACCTGAGGAATCTGGAAGGTTGATACAACAACAGCAGATCTTTAATGCATTGTGGTGCTGAGTTGTTCAGTGGTTTGTAAACTAACAACAGTCTTTTAAAGTCTGTTCTCTGAGCTACAGGGAGCCAGTGGAGGGACAATGAGGGAAGTTCGCCCTTAGAGAATGCCTTGTAGATACATAAGACAGTAGTTTGGAAGGGTTCTTGAATGAAGTGGTCACCTTTGTCCCTCATGTGAATTTGAGAGCATTAAGTGTGCTAATAAACCTAATAGAACTATGGATCCTCAGTGTCTGCTGACCTTCAGTCCCTTTGAGTCTCTTCAGCCACTTTTCCACTTGTACCTACTCAGCGAGGTTCCTCTCAGGTCTACTCTGCTCTACTTGTTCATAAGGGTTTTCCTTTAGTAAAGGTTACATGGTACCAGTGACTTTTTTAGAACTTCATTCACTGGGAGTCCAAGTGAAGGAAACTGATGAACACTGAAAGGGTAGGAGGTGGATGGAGTTATTGGTTGCCTCATAACTCCCTGTTTGTGGATGATGGTGATTATGGCGGTAGGTGTTTGGTGGGTTGCTGGATCGAGCCCCACTCCGTCTGCCTCCGTTGTTGTGTCCTCAGGCAAGACACTTCACCCGCCTTGCCAGCTGGCGGTACTGTAGCTACTGTATCACCATCAGCACGTGAATGACTGAATGTAGTGTGAAGCACTTTGCAGGCAAAGACAGGCAATTTACAAGAGCCAATCCCACACAATAATCCAATCGGCAATTTGTAAAAACTCACAGCAGCAGATGAGTTTGACAAGAAGCTGCACACTGCTTCCAGCATTGTTTCCATGTCCTCTATTGTTGTGTTTGTGTTGCGTACCGATCACGTCATGCTACGTTTTGGACTCTTTGGCCACCTAATTATATGACAACCCCACCTCCTAGAGCTGTTACTCAGTTGTAACAGAAAACCACCTGAACTGAGTAGAGCCGTGTTGCTAGGTGCTGGCAGAAAAGGGCATGCAACTGATGGCCTCGTAAAGGCCACGGGAAAACACATATTGTTATCAACTTGTAATTTATTGTAACCACTGCTAGGCTATGCCAAGAGTATCTTGCCTGTGACATTATTCTTTCTTTCAGGTGTTCTTTTCCACAATCAAAGTGTTTATATGTCTTGTGCCTTCAGGCACTGAATGGATCGGCGTGTCCAAACGGTCCTGGGGAGCCTGCATCACTCAGCTATGTGGTGCCGTTGGACAGGCCATCCTCGGTGGCATGATCTACTTCATCAGAGACTGGAGACTGGCTCAACTGGTCACAGCTGCTCCGTTTGCTGTGATCGCTTTTTACATATGGTCTGTGGGAAAAATGTTTGTATTTTAGCATTTCAACAGGGTTTTCTGGCTCGATGTATAATTCCACATTTTCCGCTTAAGGTCTGACCAGCAATTCACACTTTTTCTAATTATTACAACTCTTGAAAGAGAAGGAAATGTGCTACATGCTCTCTGATTTATTTTCAAACCAACAGAAAACAATTGATTTACAAGATTATCCTTGTGTATGCATGGTACAGTGGATTCAGCATCTACATTATATCTCCTTTTGGTGGTTCAGCCAATCACAGCCAAGAAAATAAACGGTGCTCCTGGATTGGCTGCTTCGCAAACACCAGCCAATAGCATGTCAGGAAGCATTGTTTCTATGTATTTTAATTTGAGGCGCATTTCTTTAGAATATTTCAGATATCCTCTATTCAAAACTCTGTGAATAATTTGGAGTTACGTCGCAGAGCAAAATCCGCGAATACTGTAAACTCAAACTTGATCTGACTTTATTTTCTTTAAAAAAAAGTGTCAGTGTACATGTTATTGGATGGTGTGTTTAAGAATAAAAAACAGTTGGAGCAGGAAAAAAGAAATGAACATTTTCAGCTTTCCACATACTGATCAGAGGTCAGACCCAGGTCAGTCTTTCAACACATGTTGCCATATCTGAAACACATTTTGTGTAGTTCTAAACATAAAACCTTTCAAAGTTCTGTCAGAGTGCACCAACTCTGGAGATCCAACTGCAGGTACAACAATCTGATGTGTAAAAACGTGAAGTTGTGTTTAAGCCTCCTGGTTCTATATCTTCATACGATATCGACATATGAGGCAGGTGAACAATAAAGGAGACTAATGAAAGTATCTATCTAATTTTTCACAGGTTTATTCCAGAGTCAGCCAGATGGTTGCTGGACAGGGGACGGACAGACGAGGCTAAAGAGCTGATCCTCAAAGCGGCGGCCATTAACAAACGCAAAGTTTCAGACTCTCTCCTGGAAAAGGTGCAACTGTTTGCCTTTCTGTCTCTTTCTGTCTCCAAAGAGACAATAATAAATGTAATTTAATAAAAGTCAAACGGCTTTCATACAATAATCATAAAGAAAAACAAACAAACAAAAAAAATTGTAGGACAATTGAGTGCCTTGTGACGAACATTTTTGTGACTTTGGAAAATAAAGTCAGATCAAGTTTGAGTACGATGCGATCAGATAGAAATCTCAATCAAAGTTTAACACTATCTGATTGAATGTGGAATATTGTTACTTTTGCAATGAAGGTCTTGTTTTTACTGACTCAGCAAATTAGAACAGATGAAAAGTTGTCATATTAGGTGATTAGTTATAATCATGCAACTGTTAACATGCAGTTGTGTCCATTACAGATTACTATCAAAGAAAATGTGCAAAAGGGAGGCATGATATGTCTTATTAAGTCTCCTGTGCTGAGGAAATATTTCCTTACCATCATCTTGGCCTGGTAAGTTACACTGTCTAACACATTTCCTGTGGAGTTGTGATATAAAAAGAAAAAAATTCGAAGTATGACAACTTAATGTTTGAATGTTTTTGCTTTCTGCAGGTTCTCCCTGAATGTTGCCTACTTCTGCCTTTCGCTGAATGTGGGGAACTTTGGCTTGGACATCTTCCTGACTCAGGCCTTGTTTGGACTCTCTGAAGTACCGGCTCACATTATTTGCATTTGGCTGCTGGAGGCGGTCGGGAGAAAAGCGTCGCTGATCACCACACTTGTGATCGGAGGATTTCTGTGCCTCTTGATCCTCGCCGTACCTCAAAGTAAAGCCTCCACAAACTGTTTATTAACCCTAATAACTGACTCAATACTGACTCGATTTAACGCTGCACGGTTGCATTTTCCTAACCAAAACCTGAATTATCTCAAAAATGTTTACTTTTACAACCACAAAGTTTCTTCTTCCTCTTCTTTTTCTCAGCACACAGCTTAGTGCGTTGCTCCCACCTTGTGGTAGCTGAAGCAACATTGCATTGCAGCAAGTTGTCATTTAAAAAGCAGCACAGTCGTATATGCATGTGAAAATGTAAAAAAATCTGTTCCTAAATGCTTTGGACTAATGGAGAATAAATGCAGTTTGTGTCTGTGATTACAGGATTATTAAACAAAGTTTGGTAATTTGGCAGAAACCACAGAACAAAACTCATTATTTACCTTTTGTCCATGTGTAGGATTAGTTATTATAGTTCAGATAAAGTCCTAATAATGATTTGAACATATCATTTTTAAAAAATGCTTGATGAGTGACCGTAATTATTTTCCATCAGTGTCACAAGACAAGCTTCCTGACTTGGAAGTCCTGGAATAATTTGGGATTTTTACTCTAGAAAAGATGTTTAATAAACTGATAAGCAAAAAAAACCTTTTTTAAAAAAGAATGTGACTATCTATGCTTTGTATTCATGATATCACAGCCTCTATAACGTACTTCTAAGTTTCTATTTTTTTGTCTTTTCCAGGTAATGCCATTGCTGTCACTTCGTTAGCCATTGGCGGACGTTTTTTGACCAACTGGGCCGGATCGATATGTAACTTGTACATTCAGGAACTGTTCCCGACGTCTTTTCGGTAAGCTGACTCCCGTTAATGTATTTCCCTTTAGAAATGATGCTGTTCTCCAAAATGGTCTTGTTTTGACGGAGTCATTTTAAATGTGAAATGTGACGACTAGTTGTTCCGGGTTGCACCTCCGACTCTCACTCAGGATGTACTGGAGAAAGTATTCACCCCTCTGGATGTCTGACCCTTTTTACTGCGTTTACAGATCAGTCAGGATCAACAAAACGTGGCTCTTTTAACAAAGGAAAGTACAAAAAATGAAGAACAAAAAAAAACACCTTTAAAGTCAAAACTGATTTCTACAAAACGATGACAGTTGAATAAAAATATGAAACGTAAAATAAAAACTACTGATTAACCAGTGAATGGACCTTCCAGATACATTTCTTCAGCTATCACAAATTGACTGGACCTTTGTTGAATTAGGTCAGTTACTTTAAAAGCGGTGAATATTTATAGTAGCACTTATTTTATGTTTCATATTTGTACGTAATTGTCATTATTTTGTAAAAAATAAATTTTTATTAGCTTTTTTTCTGTTAATTTCTATTGAAAAAGCAATATTTTGTTGATGATTATTGATTTGCAAAAAGCAACAAAAAGGGTAAAACATCCTAAACGGTGAATACGTTTCGTGGGCGCTCTAGTGGTAGCGTTCAGTACTAATTTTGTCTCTGCCGAAGTATTTGCAGTTTTCTTTTAAAGCAGACAAAAACAATTTGTTGAATAAACCTCTGACTTGTCCTTGCTTCAGACAAACCGCCTCAGGTTTGGGCTCCATCTCCAGCCGAGTCGGAGGATTGCTCTCCCCGCTCCTCAACATGCTGGCCGTGTACCACTGGTCCATCCCCATCGTGGTCTACAGCAGCCTCACCGTCCTCAGCGGAGCCCTCTGCTTCCTGCTCCCCGAGACCAGAAGAACAGAACTCCCCGACTCGACCCGTCAAGCTGAAGGCAACTGGTAAGAAAGCTGGACTTGGACAACAGTGTCTGTAACGATGAGATCATCATCCTGCAGTCCATGCAGTCACAAAAACTACACAAATGTTTGCCTTTTTTGGCTCATCTTTTTTATGAGAATTTTTGCTTGTTGTGTGTCTGATTGATACACTCCTGAGTTTAGGACCACTGAACCTAAAATGTCCAAATCCTCTCATAAATCTGGTTTTTATGGGACGTTGCAGCATTCAGACCCCCTGGTGGCGAACTCAACAAGACTTTCTGTCTTTGACCATAGAATGACTGTTGAACAGCAGAGGCTTATCAGGTTACACAGTAAATATGCATTTCTTAAAATATTGGAACAAAACTCCAAGAGGCAGACCTCGATTATTTAGGCTGTTTTCACATCTTATAGTCCAGCAGACTGGGTTTGACTGAAGAACAAAATTGCAACATTTATTTTTGTTTAATTTTAAGCTGGTGCAATTCGCTTTCACACTGCACTGTCAAATGATCCAAACCTCTTGCCTCTGGTGACGCTGCACCAAAAATCACTGAAGTAAACGACACAAAAGCCTCTGAAGAAGACACTGAGCGCAATGTCGTTATTCACAAAAAGCAAACGAAAATGGAGTAGCATCAGATTTTAGTGGTTGTAGGATTTCTTAGTTTTTCGTAAAAGACCACAACCGATTTCTCCCGGCTTGTGCTAGACATGCGTGTTTGTTTTGGTTGGATTTACCTCTTTGTTGACGACCTTTTGTTTTTTGTTCAGATACTGTTGTGTTTTGAAGATCGTCTCTTTTCTCTCCTCAGGACGAAGAACAAGACGAATCACCAGCGAGACTCAAATGAAGATTTACAAATCAAATCAACCAAGTTGTAGTTTGTACTATTTCATTTTTCTAGTGCACTTAGTGGTTTCATTGGAACTCCAGTGTGTAGCTACGGCTAATCAGTGGATTTTTATTTTATCTTCTGTAATTGTGAAACATCCAGACAGTTTGATTATTTATTGATAATAATGTTCAATAGTTAAGAGAACCTTGTTTCTAACGTTCTACTCCTTTCCAAGTGGTATTTAGGTTACAACCTAATCTACTTTTGCAAATGTGGAATAATCAATTTGTTTGTTTTTTTACTCGTGTGCTTCTGTTTATTGTGGGGAGAAAAAAAAAACAAATTTACAGCCACAGAAAAAAAAGATGAGGGCATAAGACTCTGACTAATGGCTGTGCTTTTACTTTGTTGTCACATTTGACTGAAAACCCTTTTGACTGAAGCCTTCATGTCTCATTATACTGTTTGCTGTTTTATGAAAATGTTGAAAACCTTTATGTCTTACAGCTTGTGCTGCTTCATTATTGTATAGAGTTTGTTTTTTTGTGATCTCTCACATTAACTGATATTAACTCAATATTATTGACTTTTTACTAAGGTCTGACTGTTTTTAAAAGCTATGTCTTTTCAGGATGAATTGAGTTTTTGGTCTCTAAAAATCATCAACATTAAACATATAAAAAATATATATATCTATATATATATATATATATATATATATATATATATATATATATATATATAATCAGTGTTTTATTTTCAGATTCAGAGTTTCTTTTCGAAAACACACACACACTTACACACACTTGGACTTGTTTTTCTGACAGCTTGTTTTAAACCATGTGGGACTGACATTTAACGTAAACCAAACCATTTTTGTTTCCCTGGTTACATTTGAACTTGTTTGCGTCATTGTTGTTGACATGAGTTGTGTCAACCTTTTAATGCGTCCTGTTTTCTCCGACACACTGAAGTTTAGCCTTTAAAGCCACTGGAGTTCTTTTACAAGGTAATTTATTGGCTTTCGCTATTATTCCGTTACCTGCACAAATTAAAGTACCCAGCTATGCACAGTAAAGGCTTTGCGTAACTGCAGATATGTGGAGGTGAACTTATTTCACTTTAATTAAACCACTATAAATACTTTTTGTATTTACAAAAAGTCTGAATGAGTATTTGCCCCCTTAAAGATTCGTTCTGCGTTTTGTCAGACCTAATTGTTTCAGATTATCAAACATATTGTTTTACAGAACAGAATTTATATGAGTAAATTGAAAAATATGTTTCAAATAATGAAGCAGCAAAACTGGTTGTGCTAACTTTGGTAGCAACAGCTGCCAACTAGGATCTGTGATAACTGCAAAGAGTTTTACATCAATTAACTTGAACTCTGCTTGATCTTTTTTTTTTTTTCAGGGTTAATCGGTATTTTGTTCAGTCTTGGACAGACCATAAAAAATCATTAGTTTATGTTGTTTAAAAACTGTGTTTTGTTGTTGCTCAGGTTAATTTCTGACATTGGAGTAGCTTGATGAAACAAAGACTCAAACATTAAAGTGTGAAAAAAGCAAAAGCAGAAAAAATGTATAATTGGCGGATCTAGTATTTTTCTACAAAACTGGATATTCACAGCTGGGAAAATATATATATATATATATGTATATATATATATATATATATATATATATACATATATATATATATATATGTGTGTGTGTATATTTTATGAAGTTCTTTGAACTTTATGCAACATTTTACGACTCAGCTATACTGTGGACTGCATATAATCCATCTGCTATGTATGCAAATATGCTTATCTAAAGTGTCGTCCATAAACCGTAAAGAACTGTAAGAAAAGTCAAAGGTCATTGTTTTACTGCAAATCTTAGAGTGCAGAACGTCTGACAAAGCAACATAAAACTGTCTTGGCTGAACTTCAGACCAAATTATTTTTTAATTACAAAGAGACATCCAGCTATATGGATGAACTGTCAGCAAAATCCTTAGAATACCGACATGCCTTCTGATAAGCGACGTGTTCCTAAAGATTCCTCTGGAAAGTAATTGAGCTCTAGTTTGTTTCAAAATAAAATTAAACGTGTCGTTATCTTGCTTCGAGGTGAGATAAGTAGTTAAAGGGTAACGGCGCTTAAATCTGTTGTTTGGTCTTCACACAGCGAAGTGACATCAACATGGCAGACTTCGGAGAGATCCTCAGGAACATTGGAGAGTTTGGCTTGTTCCAGCGGCTAACTCTTACTGCACTCACGTTTCCAAACTTCTGCCAGAGTTTTCTGATGTCCGGCTTTCTTTTCATCCAGTCCGACCCAGAGCGGCACTGCAACACGGACTGGATCCTCAGAGCTGCTAACCTGACCACAGAGGAGCAGCTGAACCTCACCGTGCCCAGGGAGCAGGATGGGAGCTTCAGCCGGTGCCGGATGTTCGTCCCTGTGGACTGGGACATCCAGGACATCAGGGAGTACGGCCTCAATGAGACAACAGGCTGCAGGGATGGATGGGTTTATGGCAGCATGCTGTATGAATCCACCATAGTTACTGATGTAAGTGCTAGAGCACAAACTCTTAACTTGTCATTCAGTCAATCCAGATCTACTGAAACATCTTAATGTTTGCAGTTTGATTTGGTGTGTGGCCAGTCCAACATGGTGGGAGTGATACAAACGGTGTTTCTGGCCGGAATCCTTCTGGGTTCTCTCATGTTTGGACCTTTTGCCGAATCGTAGGTGACAATAACAAAGCAGACTCATCTCCACTTTTTATAAAGTCGGGTTTAAACACCTTGACATTTTTCACCTGGCGACAAGTTGCAAACGGAAACTTTGCTGTATTTCATTGGGCAAGACATTTTCCACTGTCTGGCTTTCATTGCATCACTTTGGTCTCTCCTTACTTTTGCAGGATTGGTCGTAAGCGAGCAACTCAAATTCCAGCGGTGATATTGTTTGTGTTCACCTTGACAACAGCTCTGTGCCCCAGCATTTACTTATATTTGGCGTCCATTTTCTTGATGGGAATTGGAGCTGGTGGCTATCGAGTCAACTGTATTATTCTGTGTATGTATATTTCATTTGTCTCGTTTAAATTGTTCATGCTTTTTAGGAGCTTATCCATGCAAAACGTGTGTCTGCTGCTTCTGGCATTGTGCTTTTTCCTTGCCGCAGCCACTGAATGGATTGGCGTGTCCAAAAGGTCATGGGGGGCATGTGTGGCGCAGCTCTTCGCCGCGGTCGGACAGTGCGTCCTGGCTGGTACCATCTATGGCATCAGAAAGTGGAGAGTGGCTCAACTGATCGCTGCAGCGCCTCTCGCGGTGGTTGCTGTCTACATATGGTGTGTTAGGATTTAAAAGTCAGCTGTTTCCAATTACCTTTAAAGTTACATTTCTTTTTTCCTCACCAGGTTCATCCCAGAGTCAGCCAGGTGGCTGTTAAACAAGGGACGGACAGAAGAAGCGAAGCAGCTCATTGCCAAAGCAGCAGCCGTTAACAAACAGCCAGTCCCTCACTCTCTGCTGGAAAAGGTTCAGGATGCCAACTAACCTGTTAAAGTGTCAGTTTTCAGTAGAGATTCACCGACTGGGACTGTTTTGTTCTCAAAAACTCATCTGCATTTTCAGTACAGAGGCCAGCCTGATACTTTATAGCAGATATTTTAACAATCTTACATGATCTAGTCTTGTGATTGTGTAGCACTTATAGTTGTAGCCTCTTTTATCTATTTGTTTAGCAGAAAGAGATATTTAGTCCCCAGCCAACTTTCTACAGAACGATATGCTGCTTCATCATGGTCTTAGATAGGTTAAGGACGTTTCCTGAAATGTATTGAGTTTTATTATTTGTTTCCAAAGATATGTCTGACATCAGACAGATCCAGCTGCACTTTATGCTATTGATAAAGTTTTCATCAGTAGCATTAGCCTATCAGTACTTTGATTATCTGTAGTGCTACAAAGATAGTTTACCTCTGTCTGTCTAGCTAATGCCTAGCTAGCCTACAGTAGGTAACAGTAGCTTACTGTAGTGCTAGCCTAGCATTACAGTAGCTAGCTGTATTACTAGGCTAATGCTAACACTTTCTGTCTATTCTGCTGCGACTCAGAATTAATTAAGCTTCCAAGGTATTTCATTGAGGTTCCAGTTTGTATACTTCCATAAATTATTGGTTTGTTTTAAAATCTTCAAATGTGTCCTTTATCAAATGGTTAGTTGGACGGTTTTAGGTAATAATTGTGTCTTAATGCTTTGAAACAACTGCTTCAACTGCGTAGTCATAATGGATCAAATTGTTTTAACTGCATTTATCTAGGATTGAGTCCAATCTTAACCAGAATTTCTACCACAGGTTACCGTGAACACAACCCCAAACAGTGGTGGCATGAAGATCATCTTCAGATCCCCACTACTCACCAGATATTTCCTTACTGTTGTACTGGCTTGGTAAGTGAGTAATGCAAAACAAAAAATGGACATCGCAATGCTCTGCAGAACAAGTCGATATCTTTACTGCGCTAAACCAGATGATCCGACTTTGGTTTATTCCAGAATAAGTGACCAGCTATGAACCTGAAATGTTAAATTAGTTGTTTCTGACTCTCACTAACTGACCTCTGCCTGTTTTCAGGTTTTCACTGAACCTTTGCATCTACTGCCTGTACTTAGACATGGGAAACCTCGGCTTTAGCATCTTTTTGACCCAGTTCCTCTTTGGTGCTTTTGAAATACCTGCTAATCTATTCTCCATGTGGCTGTTGGAGATTTTTGGGAGAAAAGCGTTATTCATATTTACCCTGGTAATAGGAGGACTTTCTTCCTTGCTCATTGTTGCTGTTCCCCAAGGTAAACCTTTTGGTTGGATTGATATTACACAATATGTGCTTGGTCTCTTTGCCATTCTTTCTTTTATCCCCCTTCCTAGAACATGCTCTAGCTGTTACGTCTTTGGCTGTGGCCGCTCGCTTCTTCCTGGTCTGGGCTGGTTCTGTAGCATGTGTCTACGTCCAGGAGTTGAGTCCAACATCAGTTCGGTAGGAGCTCTTCTTGTTGTCGGTGAAAAGTCAGTAGTGTTCGGACAGCATTAGCAGTCGAGTCATCTAACACGTTTCAGACAAACTGCCACCGCTCTGGGCTCGATAGCAGCAAGAGCAGGAGTATTACTGGCTCCGCTGCTGAACATGCTGGCTGTGTACCACTGGGTCGTCCCCATTGTCATCTCAAGCAGCCTGACAATCATCGGCGGAGCCCTTGGTTTCCTGCTGCCAGAGACCAAGAAAACGGAGCTTCCTGAGACAGCTGAAGAGGCTGAGAAAAACAGGTAGACCAGTGTGGTCGATGCAGACCTCTGGAGAAGCTACTCATCATGCGTCGTCCTTCACTTCTTTTTACTTTCTGTCTTTCAGAATCGCGGCATCAGGATCCCATTTACCTTCTGAGTCGACCAAGTTATGAACTTTTGCCTGTCTACCTGTTTCAAAATACATTACTGGTAACACTCATGGTTACCATTTACCGAACATTAGCTACTTTGAAAGAGGAGAGGTTAACACTTACTCTGCAAGAACAGAGATTTGTTCTTCTACCTGAGGTTGCAAAACAAGAACTGAGTTCTTTGTGGCTCAAATCCAGAACTCCCGGGAAGAACACAACCTTCCTGTTGCTTTATTCTGAGCTACACAGTCTTAGTGCAATCAGAAGGTTGAAGGTTTGAGTCCAGCTTTTGCCTCTGGCCAAGTTACCTACTGATATGTTTATTGGTGTATCCAGGGAAAGTGCTGCATAAATTGAGACCATTTGCCATCTTTCTTTTACACAAACACATTGCAAGGAAAAACTGCCCAGAATGAGCTGCAAGAATTAAATAACTCTGTTCATTTGGAATATACTGTATATTGGACTTGAGGAGTCACAGATGAAATCTTTTTTTTTCATAAAAAACAATTTTTCTGAAAATTTTATTTATTTTTTTAAATATCTTAATTTTGAAGGAAATATCCTTCAAAATTAAGATATTTATTTTATTGCTAAATTCTTTTTTATTGTCAAAATCAGCAAAATAAGCTCAGATGTGTCTAAAATGCAGATTTCATTGACTGTAATACTCACACGTCACCTTTCTTAGCCTGATGCAAACCGAACAAGAGCAACGTTTACACACTCCTAGAGAATGAGCAGTAAAAATAAATACAGTTTAGACTGAAAGTGAATCTTGTTTGTGTCTCTGAGCCTCACATCTAAAACATATGAGACAAGTGAACCTGAGGATCACTTAATTGGAGAACCCTCTGCCATCCTGCGTCATCTCTTGACAACTAGAACCAGCCACTGGGTCACCTTCGTATCTGAGGGTCCAGCTTGAGGAGAGGTCACTGTGTCCAGTCAATATATATATACATACATAAATGTAAAAGTGACCTTTCATCAGATTCACTGATGAATGTAAGTCCATGGCGTTTTGTGACGCAGTGGTTAGATGCAGTGGTTAGAGTGGGTCCCTTGTATGCAGAGGCTATAGACCTCGACTCCCATCCTCAGTTGTTTTGCCGCATGTCTTTCCTCTCGCTGCTCCCTTCATGTTGGATTACTGAAATGTGGAGGCCACTAGTGCCGAAAAATTTCTTTAAAAAATAAAATAAAATCCCCCATCAGTCCTGCATTTCCACGAATGACAATCGGGGGGCGCAGTTTTTCCAGCAAGATGGCACCTGTTAATGCAGTACATGGGAATATGGGCTGCCTTTATCACGCAGATTAGATTTTCTTTTGTTTTATCTTCATGTTTACATAGAATTAAATACAAATTTCCAAGCCCTGTTCCACCCCAAAATAGATAAATATATCCCAGTTACGTTAAACTTAGAAAATGACTCAACCATGTCATAGTTCATACATTTGAAAGTTTATTACACAAGTCACTGATGAATACATTCAGAAAAAGGACTATTCATTTACAAGATACATTTTCATATATCTTCTCTTAAATCTTTCTTATGTTTGTGTCTATTAACAAAAAAAAAATCTTCCTGCAAATCATTTGACGTTATCCATAATTAGTATGTACATAAATTGCTCTTTATTGAAAGGGTACTTATCAAACAAAACATTTCTAATCTGGTTGAATTTGGCAAAAAAAATATGTAATTTAGTTAGAGAATTACATTTGACTTGTTTATAATGTGTATCCACTGGTTTGCCAGGGTCGGATATGTAAACAGAAGTTAAAACAAAAGCCCGACATTAACCAAGCAAATCGTCCATCCAGCTGCTGCTTTCTGATTTCTGCTCAGTGTTGTTGCCTTCAGAGACCAACAGAGTATCTCCAAACACAATAGCATCGCTTGGTTCAGCTACGGCGAGTAACTGTGCATCTGTGGCAAAAATGTCTCCAGCAAAAAGATCAATCTGAGTGGGAGGAGCTGCAGTGGACGATGCGTCAGATCCGAGCAAATCGTTCAGCGAGTTGGAAACGTTGGAGATGTTTGGTTGCACTGGAAACAGAGCTGTGCTGTCTGAGGTCTGGCTAACTCCAAAGATGTCATCAGGAAAGGCAGAAAATTGATTTGTTGAAACTTCTGCTCCATTTGGGTCGGGCGCATCGAAAAGGATAGGCTGAGAGAAGAGATCGTTGCTTGAGCCGAATATGTCGAAGTCAGCAATCTGGTCATTTGTTTGGTTGACTCCACTGAAAGGGTCCGGGTTGTCTTCTTGCTTTACGGATGCTGAGTCAGGGTCAGGTGGTGGATCTGTCATTACGAGGGAAGCCTCTGTCTCAGCTGACAGCGGCTGAGTGTCTATCAAGCTGAAGTCGTGAGGAAAAGCTGCAGCAGTCTCAGCTGAGGCACTCAGAGAGGAGAAACCTGCAAAGCTGGAGCTCTCAGACAAATCAAAGAAGTTGGTCTGATCTTGTGAATTTTCAGCTTTGGAGCTGAAAAGTGTTTCACTGCTCAGGTTTCCTCCCGTTTCATCGGGTGCGTCAAGCAGTTTGTCTGAATTTGGAGAAGATTCGTCGGTACTTATCTGTATGGATCCTTCACCCACTTGGGTTGAACTCACAACTTCTCCAAAGTTATCATCAACAACAGGATGAGTTAAATGTTCATCACTGTTTCCTTCAGGTGTCGACTCGATGACCGATTCTTCTGGGTCTGGGTTTGGTAATTGCATGTCAGTTGGGAGGACGTCAGGTTGTTTTTCTGGATCACTTGCAGACTGATCTGTAGCTACAGTGATATTTAAATCAGATTCTTGATCAGCTGGGTTTTCATCAATTTTCCCTGGAGCTGGCAGATCCTCACTGGTTTCTTTGATGGACTCCTGAGACAAGTTGAGCTGCTCTATAGATGTGCTGATAGTTTCCTCAGAAAGCTCTGAGCTGGTCTGATTTGCAGCTTCTGGTTCCAAAGGTGCAACTTCAGAAATGTTCTCCTCCTGATTATCTTCTGTCTTGGTCTGTTGTTCCATCTCTGCTGTCTCATTAGCGGTGTTGGTTTTGGTATGCTTCTCTGGCTGTGCAGGTGTTTTTGTTGCGTCAGAGGATGATTGAAACAGTCTTCCAAACAGTCCACCACCAGGTTTCACATCAGTTTTCTTTGCATCCTTCGGTTCTGCTCTTGTTGCTTTGTCGTTACCAGTTGATGTAAAGAGCTTCGTCAAAGGACTCCTTCCTTTGGACAAGGATCCTAGTTTGGTTTTTGAGTTTGTTCTTGGTAGAGCCTTCTTCTGAATTGCAGTGTTTTCTTTCTCACTGTTCGAACTGGTTGTTGCCAACTGGTTTTCATTCATTTCAAGACTGGCTTCCTCTTCGATCACATGTCCCGCAGGATTTTGTGGACCATTCAGATCCTCAGAACCACATTTGCTGACTTGACCAGTTAAAGTAACATCTGGTGTCTCAGATGGTTCATGTTGTCTTGTATTATCTTCAGTCAAACTGGATATTTCTGTGTGACTTTGACAATCAAGTGAGTCTTCAACCTCCTCCACATCTTCTGTCAGAGTTGCATCATCCATTTGTGGTATTTCCTTTCTGGTCTCCATATCAACATTGGACTCCAGGTTTGGTTCAATTATTGGGTCTCTGTTGTCTTGACATAAAGTCATTTCAGGGGTTCCATTACTTTCTTCAAGTCCGTTGCTTAAAGAATCTACTTTCATGTCATTGGTCTCTGTTTCATCCTGAGAGCTACTTGTAAGGCTTTGCTCTGATTGCTCTGGGGAGTTTTCAGATTCAGCTCCAGAGCCGATCTGGCTAGACTGGTTGCACAAAGCCACGTCAACCTTCTGAGCAAATCGGACAGATTTCCGAACTTTATTTTGAGAGGCTTCCAGTTTGTTAGGAACTGGACTGTTCAGTTTTGAAAGGGTCACCACTCTTGCCTGAACTGCTCTTTGGTTTTTCACAGAGGTGTGCAAAGGAACTTCACACTCCGTTGGAGGGATGGAGATTTGGCCTGCTTTTGTTGAATCCTTCACTGACACTGGTCTCCCAGGGGGCAACTTTTTAGCTGAGATCAAATTTACTGTCTTAGATTGTCCCTTCCCTGCTGTGTTTGTCATTTCTCTCCTAATGTCAGGTTTGTCACTCCTCCAACGCTCTGATTCACCGACGGTAGCCTGTTTGCCAGCATCATGCGCCTTATTTTTCAGCACTGGTGCATTTGTCAGCTGTGTTGGATTGGCCCTGGTAATATTCCTCTCTGGAGGCCATCTTACTTTCAGCTTGCCCTTAACATCAGCAACACTCTTATGCTCGCGCTCGTTTATGCCAGCCATCGCACTGAGCAGCTCAGCAGGCGTTTTTAAATTGTTTTTGGTCATTTTGGACGTGGTTTTGGCATCGGGCTCATCTGTTCCTTTATTTTTGCAAAGCCAGCGGTCTTTATGTTGTGTGTGCCCAAATCCTTCATCGTAGTTCCCCCTTCTCTTAAACAACTGCTGGTAGTGGGAGATGCAGTAGAACTCTCCATAAAGAGATGAATAGTTGTGAGTGCTGCAATGCAAACAAAAAAAAAATATATATATATATTTTTATCCTTTTACTATTATGACTGCCAGCTCTAAAGGATTGTAGAGGATTCTTTTTAGCAGGTTTATAGTAAGTTGTGTCTCACCTGAGCTTCTTCTTGCAGTGCTTACAGCAGAAACAGTTGTGGTGCAGGGTTAGCTTGTTGACCACCATTCTTTCCACCGGGTACACCGGTGTCAAGCAGGCAGAACACATCTCCTGGGCAGGTGACCGGAACTGTGATGACGAAAACATAATTTCTTTTACAGTAAAGTTATGCTGCATGTTTATGTTTGGCCTTTGTCAATGCTGCACTTACGACACTCTAAGATTTCTTCCAGATCAAAGAGACACATTGGAAAATGTCAGACTTCACACCAGTGAGACTGCTAGAAGCATTTCAGGAGTGTCTGATGAACATGCGACTTAAGGTTTGGGCAAATAATAAATAATAAAATATGATAAGTTTAGTGACACTGAGTAATTTCTTGAGATAATATGAGATCGAAGCTACAGTGAAGGTTCAGAATTATGGAGACACCTCCAGTCATCCATTGCTGCTGTATAGATTGCTGTCAAAACATATCGGTTCCTTTAATGGAGGTCTTCTGGTCATCCATTTCAGTCACACTGAAATATTTCAGGTCATCAAACTAATTTTGATAATCGTACAGAGATAACGCTAAATGCAAAAATAATCCTCTTAACCAACAATTTTATTGGGAAAATGTATCCAAACCAAACTTTGTGTTGCTTTTTGAGATCTTTTAGGTAACATTGTGTTGTCCAAAAGGCTCTATGCAAGTCATTTTCTGATTTTAAAGGTCTGGCAGTAATCATGCATCAGCAACATGCTCTGAAAAAAAGAAATATTTGCTGTTGATGTTCAGGCAAATTTATTAATTTCATCAGCCATTATTTTATTCGTTTTAAATTATTTGTTTACTAGACTACATAGTGCTTGTATCTGTGGATCCTTGAAAGCCTCCTGCTCCAAACTGTGCAGCTCAGAATGTGAGGCTACAAGCAGCGATACAGGAAGTCATGCTAAGTTATAGCTGTGAACTGATAAATATTAGTTTCCACAACATGATCTCAAATGTAAGGAGACCCACAATTTGCCAAGTTCTGTTAAAAGTAATCAACTTTTCAAAAGGGAAGTCATTTTTCTGCAGTTTTTATTTTACTTGGAGTATTACCTATATTTTACTAATTAGTTTTATTTTGTAACCAGGTTGCTGTGTACTGCAGGCCCAGGTCCCTCTAGAAAATGAGATCAAGATCTCAACGGGGTTTATCTGGTTAAATAAAGGGGAAAAAAACAATAACAATATTTTGATTATTTTATTATAACTCTGGAGGGGTTTATTTATTGCTCATTGCCAGGTATGTTTTAAAATCTTGTTCATTTAGCTAAGATTAAAGCAAGGATTTCATATTTACATATCTTATAGCTTTATTTGATTAGAAAAATTTACCTTATGCGGTTCTTATCATGCTGATCTTGATATTTGAATGTGTCCTATTTGTTACTGATTAAAATAGTTTGGCGTTTAAAGTTTTGCTTTTAAGGATCCTTTGTAGCATTTAAGTTTTTTGCCTTACACGGCATAACACCAGTTAAAATGTAAAGGATAAATATCACAACCCTAAATACCTTAATGTTTTTCATTCTGCGACATGGCCACTACGTATTTTATGTTAAGCTTCAGTTTTGGAACCATCTTATATGGAGGGAGGATCCTGCCAAAATTATCAAGAAATATTCTTATTTATTGCATCCAAAAAATAAGAGTTTTCCCAACTAATTTGATTATACAATGTGACGAAAATTAATATTTATAATTTTCAACAATATTAATTGAACATTGTCACTGTCATTTAATTTCCCATTTTATTTAAAATCTTGTTCTATTAATTAGTTTCCTAATTATGGAGTATAAAAAGTCTTTTTACCATTTTTCAAACTTTCATTTATTTAACGATTTTCACATCAAAAAGTACATTATTATTAGTTTTAATAGACAAACATAAGTACTTTATCAGGTAGTTACAGTACAAAAAATTAAAACAACTATAAAATAAATGTTTAGCTATTAAAAATGAACATTTTTAATGTAATAAACTTGGCAAAATTCTTTCATGAAAATACAACATACACACACTAATGGAATAAATGTCCTGAATTTACAGGACTGAGTCACTTATTTCTTTTGCTTTGGTTGACTGAATGTTACAAACACTGCTCCATTCTGCTTGGCGTTGCTCAACACTTTATCTTCGAACGGACGCCCAGATCTTTGCATTAAAGGAGATGTCGTCACTTCATACCTGGCAGGACCTCCAACTACTTCAAACAAAGCCGACGTTTTGCCATCGGGCTGATTAGTTACAAATGTTGAAGTCACAGAAGAAACAAACACGTTGCCGAAGCTGTCGCTCTCCTCGTATGTTTCGCTAACAGTCTTGGTGCCAATTATTCCTGTATTTTGCTCTGGAACAGCCTTTACTTCAAGCACGCTGACTTTGCGTTCTTGACTGGGACCGTTACTTGATGACTCGGGAACAGAGGAATCCAGGTCGCGCTTTGCATCATGGCAGCCACCCGGAGCACTCTTTGTGTCTGGTTTAAATGTTGACATGGTTGGTTTTTGTTGCTCAGAAGGCTTCCTGGCAGAGCGAATGGAGATGAATGATGGTGAAGACTGAGAGGAGGACTGTCTGATAAGTGGCTTACTGTTTGCATTGTGGGTCCCTTCTGGTGGCTCTTTTCTAGGACTTGGATTGGTCTTGCTTGACACTATGCTTATTTTCTTGATGCTATTGACGGGTTGAACATTTTGCTCAGATTTCAAAGATTCGTCAAAGAGTCCCGACAAACCTGCAATGTCAGCTTCAGATTTCAGATTGGAAACAGAGAACAGTGCCTTTTTGATTGTTTCTTCAATGTCAACAAGTTTGGCTAATGTCTGTTCCTTCAGCTTTATTATCTCCTTGCTAGCTTTCTCAAGATCTTCAAACGCACTTTCAACTGAGGAAATGCTTTCAAGATCATCATCCTGTAATTCTGCAACTTTCTTTTCTTCTTTTTTACATTTCCTGGCATTTCTTGGTGTGACCATCCAAGGAGGGACATTGCTGTATAATGACTTCAGGGAGGTGGCATCTACACTGCACTTCTCTCCTTCGATCTCCTGCACCTGACACAGGATTCCTTTGAGTTCTTCTCGTTTCCTCAGATTATCAAAGATTTCCATGGCGGCCTCCGCATTTTCTTTCATGATCTCATCTTTGTGGACTGAAAGTCTTTGCCGTCTTTCCTCCTCGGTCTCTCTTACTTTCTTCTCTCGTAAAACAACGTTATCCCAGAGTTCCTGCTTGTTTTGTTGTGGGTCATTTTGCTGGGAATTATTTATTTCACCTGTCGTATTAGTTTGTGATATTTCCACTTCAGTCTTGCGTTGATGTCTGTGAAGGCTAAGCTCATGTTCATGATGCTGAGGCAAATTATTGCCAGTTTGCCTGTGATCACTATTATTATAACTCACTTTAACTTTTTTGGACGGCAAAACTCTTTTGTCCAAATCATCTCTGTCCTTTTTTTCAAAGTTCTTCAGAGTATCCCTCAAGCTCATGTTCATCTCCTGTTTTCCATCTTCTGCATAATTTTTCATGCACATCTGAATCTCCTCAGCTGCATTTATTTTCTGGATCACATTTCTTTCTACTTGCATTTTGTCACTGTTGCACATTGTTAGATGAATGTTGGATTTCCTCTCCGTGAGTGGCGTTTGGAGCTTTGTGTTATCTATCTGATTGTTAGAGTCAATTGGCTGATCTTCATTTGACAAATGTGAGCCTTGTGCTTCACCACCATCTCTCTGCAATCTCCCGTCATTCCTTTCCTCACTTGGCGTGTCTGTAGATTGAATAGGAAACCGCTGGCTTTGTTTTGGAGAAACCACTGCATTCCCGTTGTCGTCAATGGGGTGAGAAGTTGGTGAGGTGTTTGCTGCTTCCACTGTTATCCATTGTGGCTTTGGTGGTAATGCTGGCTTGTGATTCTTTGGTTTCTTGCTCTTTTCTATGAGTGGAGGTGAGGTTACTCTTTCCAAGCTGGGTGATATAGAGGGTCCATTTGCTAATGGGTTATGGGGTGAAAACTGTGTTGGGTTCCTTGGCTGTCCTTCACAGGTTACTGAAATTGAAGGAGACAATGTTGTGTCAGATGAAGGAATAGGCACCACAACACACCGATTGTGAACAGTCTTGCTCTTCCCTGGGCATGTCCTGCCTGAGTTCCTGTATATCATTGCAGCTTTATAGTCTCCCTTGGATACATTTACACTAGATTTCTCAAGAGATTCCAAAGCCAGCTGCACATTTCCTCTCACAAAATTTTCCTTATCTACAAATCTCTGCTCTGTTGCTGCACTCTGCAGAGACCTAATGGTTGCCTTCACATCTCCTCTAATGACTTCTTCTATTTCATCTTCAGTTGGCTGACCATTAAAATCACAACCTATAAATAAAGGCATTGGTTGCTGGGCACAATTGCTGACTACAACTGCACTTGGTTGACAATTTTCAAAGGAAATGTGGCTTTCCTGATCCTTCTCTGCATCACTGACCTGTGGATAAGTCTTGATTTGCTGGCATCTTGAGGAAGACGAACATGTAGATTGTCCCACAGTCGAAGAGCTTTCCTTCTGCACCGACACCCCCAGATTGTATATTTTTCCAGGAACAATGACCTCCCGCTCCACCTGCATGCTTTGCTGCTTGGCCATTTCGAGGGACTTTTTAGCTGCTCTCACATCTCCAGATACAATCACTTCTTTCTGTGGTTGGCTTCCTTCATCTACAGGACCATGAGCTGACAGGTCCATTTCATAGATGGTCCCGGGTTTAATCATCTCCCTCTCCACACTCATGCTTTGCTGTTTTGCACGCTCTAATGATTCCATTGTTGCCTTGATGTCTCCAGGAACAACTTCCTCTTTATCCATAATCACAGGTTGCTTTGCAGCCAGTTGTTGCTTTGCTGACGACACATCTCCTGGGATTATTTCTTCTCTTGGAATACAGCAATCGACACTGACAAAGGGCTCAGATGAGAAAACCTTCTTGGTGTTCTTTACATCTCCTGGCAAAACATCACAAACGGTTCTCTCAACCTGCTCTTTTTGCTGGCAGAGGTTTCTCTTTGCTTCCTGCACTCCCCCCTGAACTGTTTCAACTTGCTCCTTCATCAAAAAGCCACAAGCAGCTTCAAATTCAGATTCCTCAGTATGAAGACTCTTCAAGTAATGAAGGTCTCCTTTTTCAATGCAGCTTTTATATAAATTCACATTGCCCTTTTCATTTTCATCCACTCTACACAATGTTGCAGCTCTCTGATTATTGGCAGTAGCCAAGAGATTTCCAATTGTCGTTTTCACATCTCCCCTTTCCACAACATGACTCTCAGTTTTTGTCTCACTATTGCAGATTAGAGAAAACACTGACATTTCTCCTCTTTCCTCTCCAGACTCTTGCATTATAATTCCCTTTTTGAAATTCTTGTCCTGAACAAGCAAGTCATCTATCATCTGAGCAATGTTTTGTATCCGTCGATCTCGCTCAATGTTGGCAGTTGTCGTTGACTCAAAGACTGGCAGCTCCACCACGGTGGTGTTGATTTGACCCTTTTCGACTTCTCTCAGAAGAGTAACTTGTGGCTTGATTGTTGGTTTGAGCAGAAGTTGCAACATGATGTTTCTAATGTTGCCAGCAACAATGTCCTCTTTTTGAATTTGCACACCTGTGCTGGATTCAAGGAGGTATTTTGCCATGTTAACATGCCTCCTTTCGTTTTCTTCTATTATTATGCCACTGGAGTGGACAAATTTGATTTCATACAGGTATGAAAGCGTGTCAGCCACACTGTTGGCAGTGATTTTATCCAGAGGCGTGGTCTCGAAAAGCCAGGTAGTGCACTTCACATCAGCTTTGGGTATCTCCTCGGTGGCTTGTGCTGAGGTATCTTTGGACTCCTTGATCTTGTCCAGTGGCTGAGACTCAAACATCCACGTGCAGCGCTTTACATCTCCCTTCTGGCTGTCTTCTCTGTGGACTGTTTTGACTGGACTCTGCTCCTGAGGTTCGCCTTTCAGACTGTCGAGGGTCTGATTCTCAAAAAGCCAGGTGGAGGTCCTCACATCTCCCCGCTGCACATCAGTGACACTAACCATTCTCACAAACTTTTTGTTCGATTGCTCAGATTCAAATATTTGTTTATTCAGCTGGACACTGCTGCCTCCAAAGTCTTCGGTGACCAAAACAGGAGGTTCGTCTCGTTCAGTGAGGGAATCCAGAGGTTGCGTCTCAAACTTCCATCTGGCTGATTTTACATCCCCTTTCTTGACATCTTCTTGTGTAACAGCTCGAATCACATAAACTTCATTCTCCGCCTTGATGGCGTCGAGTGGTTTTGTCTCAAACATCCACCTTGCCCCTCTGACGTCACCACTCATGACCTCTTCTTTTTTGACAGTGGTCACTTCATGAAACTGCCCTTCTTTGTCTCTGATGGCATAGAGAGGCAGGGACTCAAACATCATGGTGCTGGATTTCACATCAACATTGCCCATAAGGTCTTGCACTGACACTGACTTCTCTTCAATCGGTTCCTTTTGGATTTTGTCCAGTGAAGAGGTTTCGAAGACGAACCTTTTGTTTCGAACATCTCCAGTCTCAAGAACTCCAACTGTCTCCATGCTTACTCCATGCTCATCTTGGCCTCTATTAATCTGGTTCATAGGACAGTTCTCAAACATCCATGTAACTTTATGCACTGAGCCTTTTTCAACGTGTTCATCTTGCTTCTGTCCCTCAGCTGTTGATATGATTTCTGACCCAATTTCATTAAGGGATTGGGTCTCAAAAAGTTCCTTGACACGTGACACATCTCCTGACTGAAAGTTGACCTGGCTGATGCATCTTAAGTTTTGTTCTGCATCTGACTCTTTTTTTATCCTATCCAAAGTTTCTGTTTCGAATAGATGCTTGACTGTCTGAACAGCAACCTCTGGTTTGACAGAGTCCCTCTTAGTGCTGCACAGCTTCAAGCTGTTCGGCTCACCATCTCTGATGGCGTCCAAGGGTTGTGACTCAAAAAGCCAAGTCATAGACTTGACATCTGTGTCGACAGTGTCTTTATCCTTGGTTTTTTTCATTTTGTCATACAACATATCCATCGGTTGTGTCTCAAATAACCATTTGCAGGTCTTGACATCACCTTTGCAAGGCTCCTTTTCAGCCGAAGAGCTTTGTTCTGTTTTATTGAATTTGCAGTGGATTCCATCAATGGTCTGGGTTTCAAAAAGCCACTTTGCTGTCTTAACATCACCTGTAGTGTTCTCCTGTCTGGTGATGCCTTTGATAATCTCAACATCTTTTCCATCTGCCAGCTGATCTAAAGGCTTGGTCTCAAACATCCACTTGTAGTTTTTGACTTTCCCCTTGATGAATTCCTCCCGGCTGACTGTCGTGACCTCATGAAGGTTTCCAGAACTATCTTTTATTGCATATAGAGGGCTGGTCTCCATCACTGCCTTGTTGGTTTCCTGCCTCTCAGCCATCTGCTGTTCCAGCTGAGCAATTTGACTTAAGGGGATCGTCTCAAAAAGTTGCTTGAACCCTGTCACATCCCCCTTTTCAATCTCTTGTTCTTTAAACAAAACATTCTTTTGAAAGCTGACATTTTCAAACATGAGCTTTTTGCCTTTCACTTCCCCTTGTTCTTCAGCTGACAGACTGATTTTCTTCAGACGCTCTGCTTTGCAGCTGTCACTGAGCGCCTGCATGGGCTGAGTTTCAAACAGCCACATTGAAGACTTGACATCTCCCCCAATGATTGCTTCTCTCTCCAGAGAGTTTTCTCCTAGGGTTGCCCTGGGTTCCGTCTCAAACAGCTTCTTTTTGTTGACAACATTAGCTTCTCCTGAGTTGCCGGCATCTACTCCATGAAACGTATCTACTCCTGAAACCTCTGTAATCGTGTCAAACAACTGAGTTTCAAACATCCACCTTTTCTGGTCGACGCCTTCTCTGTGCCCTTCCTCCAGCGATATACCCCGGATGATTTTCACTCCATCACTTCCTTTATTGATTGTGTCCAAAGGCTGGGTTTCAAAAAGCCACCGGGCAGTGTTGAGTTTGCCACTATTGATCTCCTCCCTACAGATGGATTTAATCTCGTGGATATTGCCGCTGTTGTCTCTGATGGCACAGCAAGGTTCTGTCTCAAACAGCTTCAAGGTTTTCCTGACATCACCTCTCTGCTCCTGAAGCTCAGATTTCAGTTTCAGGACGCTACAGTCTTCAATGGAATTGCACCGGCCCAAGTCGCTCAGTGGTTTGGACTCAAAAAGAAGTCGAGTCCCTCTTACATCGCCAGACTGAATGGGTTCTTTCAGAAGGGCCTCTACCAGTTCACCTTCGCCAGCTTTGGATTTACTTAGACCATCTAAAGGTTGGGTTTCAAACAACCATGTGGACGTTCTCACATCCCCTCTGACGGATGTTTGTCTTTTAGTCGCCATGTGTTGGGTGCTGTCAATGTGCTCAAACATCGTAGAGGTTTTTCTGACGTCTCCGCCTTTTAATCCCTCTGAATCCAGGAGTTTCTTCGTTTCGTGAGGATCTCCGATATTGTCGAGAGTCCAGTTTTCAAAGATCCACCTCATGGACTGAACTTCTCCCTGGTAAGCTGCGTCTGCTGTCTGAATGCTTTCTGCCTGCACTGCTTGCATTATCTCGTCATCGACAGCGTCGTCAAGACTTGCTCGCAGGTTGGGGTGGATATGTTTGTAGAGCCTCTTCAGCTCACTCTTCTGCCGTTGCTGGTAGAACGTGGAGAAGGTTTCTTTAGGTGGAGGCAAAGGGAGGCTACTCAGAGTCACTGGCCCTTCAAAGTCAAAGGGTCTGGGTGGGACATTAGGAGGTGGAGGAGGAGGCAAGTCATCTTCCTCATGAAATGGTTGTGAAACTGTGATTTTCCTTTCTGCATCAGCCATCTTGAAATACATAAAAAGACAGAAGGAAGAGTATGAGGATTATAATCGTCAAAAACTGTATTACAAATAAATATATTGAGAATGTATATGTAGTTATGGGAGCCATACTTTACCTTTTATTATGTTTATATGTAGTTTTTCACAGCAAACCATCTTCTATCACACCAAAGTTAAGAAAAGACTCAACAGTTGTTAGTAAACACAGTTTACACACATCCAGAACATTAGATATGACTTACAAGAGGTAAGCCATATCTGAGGTTTTAAGTCCAAAATAGACTTTTTTCCCCCTTTTTCTTTTCTTTATTGTATAGTTAAGCTTGAAATGATATATAGCCCTGGCAGCTAATCTTTTCATTTTACCAACATGTTTCTTCTGACTGAACCTGATCTAGGATCTAGGGAGCGAGCTAAAGATTAGGGTGATGACATGAAGTCCTTCCAACCTCAAAGACCATAGAGCTCACAATCAAAGATAAATCATGGGTTTTTTTGTTTTTTTTTGTTTTTAAATTAAGAACCTTTTTACTTTGATATCTTTTGATAGATGCCGGTCTCATTTCCAGTCAGACATCAAACTTTTTGGTCGGTTAAAAATTATGATAAATCTTTATTAGCAGAGTGAATAAAAGATTTTTGGCTCAAATGCATTAACTTGGGTGTAAAAGTCATTTTTATTTTGGGCCATATCAAATCTAAATGTTCTTAAAGGGCTGGTTGTGCCAGAATATGACAAAACCAATTAAACTGTTAAAATATCAATAAATAGCTGTTCCTTCGTGATTTAATTTAATGGGTATTTTTCAAAATTACAGATTGTTTTTCTTTTCCAATTTAGAATTTTTTCACAATATTTGTGTTAATATGTGATGTTGAATGTGACTTCTTATTACTTCCCATGTCAGTAACCTGCTGTCTTAGTATCATATCTCTTTAATAAAGCTGCATAAGACAGTTGCAAACTTCTGTTATATATTTACCTATTTATGATATTTGGTTCATTAACTCCAAATTTACTTTAGTTTTACCTTTAATTCAAAAAGACAGATAAGTACATTTAGAATTTAAAATTCGATTAAAAAATCTCCAAATATGAAAATTATCCTTATTATGGTTTTAAATTTCAGATTAAGTTTGCATTTTTATTCAATATTTCTTTCCGATGCAAAATAACAAAACTACCATACATGCTTTGTGATTAAACACCTTTTCTGATTTTCTGTTGCATTAAATAAATGTTTTTTTCTATTCTTATGATGTTTAATATGTCATGCATGGAAAAAAACACAGCACACATTAGTGAGGAAACAAACTACTGAATAAGGGATGCGAATTAAACGACAAACTACCTTGCTGGTTTTAGGCTTCGCTCGTGGAGTTCCTCTGAATTCCTGCTGAACACAAAAGAACAACTCAGGATAGTAAAACACAATAAATGTGAGCCAAACATGTATTTTAAAAATCATTGGGTTGTTCTAATGATTCTCTGCTGGAGCCAGTGCCCTTTGTTATATGGGGAGGAATGAGAAGCATTTCAGGAACTCACTGGCTGTTCTGAGCCGCCCACCGAGTCAATGGCTGCTGTTCTCGACAGATATAGAGCCAGTCTGTCTTTGACTGAGGAGGAAGTAGATATCCTATCTCTGGATTGTCCTGTGGAAGTGCCTCCTTTGCTCAGTGATGGATTATATTTATCATCTGCAGAGAAAAAAAAACAACTTTATTTTCATCTTGAATTAAGATGTTTAGATGTTTAGACATCCACTTTAAAAGTTGGATAAAACCTGTCGCCTGGTTGGATAAAACTCAGGCGACAGTCTGTGTCTCTGGTCTGTGAGACGTTTCATGATGACAGGTTTTATTTTTGGATTCCCCTCACGGTGTCATGGTGACAATGGCATCCATCTTATCTCTGCTGCAGCTTCAAATGGACTCACAAAATCTTGTGCATTCTGCATCGTTTAGTGAAAATAGGAGTATTTCTTAAAACGCAAATCTTCTTCTAGACTTTGATCCTAAATATGCCGGTGCAGCGTTCCTGGTGCCTCAGACCCTCACAGGGCCGCATGCCATGGACTGTCTATGGAGCTCAGGAGGGACAAAAAGCAACAACTGCTAGCTCAGCTGGAGAGTGCCAGAATGTTTGCACATTTTTCAGCGTGCGCTCTCTGCCGTCAAACGTTTAGCACCTGACCGGAGGAATGCAACGGCTTGACCTCGTAAGAATCCCAGAAAAGATTTCAGTCGTGTTTTTGCACCTGAAGATGTTGTTAGCTTACATTGAGATCTTCACTTTTTTAAAAACACAACAGCTGAATTTGTAACCTGTTACTTTAAGAAAAGGAACAACAAACTGAGATAAATAGATATCCAAAATGTACTTCCAACATCTTGGAAGATCTCAGTCCATGAAAACCTAATTTATGAACCTTTAGAAAACTGTCAAATATGCTTTTTTCGGTTATTTAAGGAGGAGGATGAATTATCTTCCTGTATAAAACCCAAAAAAAGAACAGACAATGGATCTGAGTTGGATAGTAACTAGTTACATTTATTTAAGTAACCTTTTGGGAATAAAATGTACTATTAGGAGTATTTTTATTGTATTGAACTTTTTACTTCTACTTGAGTATTTTTTAATGAAGTATCACTGCTCTTACGTGAGTAAAAATTCTGGATACTGTGAGTAATTTCCCTAGATGAAGACGGACAGAATCTAGTTTTAACCAAAGCATTTCCAGGCACAGTCACACATCTGCAAATTTCAGAAGTTTTACATTGAAAGAAATTGATTTGGTAAAAAATGTGCCACCTCCTAGCTTCGCTTCCTGCATAAATAATTATTGGCTTCTGTGTAATAAACTGCTGAATGAAGATGTGACAACAGCATAAAGCTCCATAAAACTGGCATGACCTACTCTCAGCAGAAACTTACTTCAAAAATCTGAATTCAAAGTGTTACCTTTAAGTGTTTATAACAACGATTTTAGCTAAATGAAACAGATCAAACATCATCGTAAGTTTAAAGTCCAACAACTAGGGGTGCTGCACACACCACCCATGTGTGACTAATGGCCAGATTGAAACACACCTCGCTTGTCACCCATTAAGCCCTCACAGGACAAAAGGATGGACCTGCGAGCTGGCGCCTCTCACGAGCC
This sequence comes from Alfaro cultratus, assembly GCA_903066825.1. Lineage (NCBI taxonomy): Eukaryota > Metazoa > Chordata > Actinopteri > Cyprinodontiformes > Poeciliidae > Alfaro > Alfaro cultratus. Next base: position 37,921 of record CAEFZX010001820.1, on the reverse strand, counting down.
TGGACTTAAAGCATTTTCATACATGAGTGGACAGAAAGAATGAAGTCACCAAAGGCTTCATGCGTGTTGAAATCCTGGTCCATCAAACTCTGAGGTCGCCCATCGCTGGTGTGTTCACAAAACATCTTGGTATCAAATCAATACAGATTAAAAGGTTGATGGCTTTAGGAAATCTGAGCACGTTCTACGTGATTCCCACATTTTTACAGCCATTTCCCCAGGAATGGAAAGGAGCTATTAGTGGCACATCGATGGGTGGGTGTTGACGACTGGCAGCTGTGCAAGTGGCGGTGAAATGCAGTTGCTATTTGTTCTTCACCACCTTCCCCGCCATCAGCTGTTCTGGATTGTTGCCACATTCACAGACTGCAGTAAAATCCTTAACACTAAGGGGGAAAAAAAACTGCTCATGTGGATGGATTCCTCACTATCTAATTAACACATAACATATCACTGTGAAGATCCCATTAATATAAGCAAAGTTGGGTTTTACTACTCCTACTTTAAGGTAATATCTACAAATAATGAACAAAATCTGCAGCTTTCAGCCAAATTGGGCCATGAATGTTGACCAACCAGAGGAGGAGTAGTACTACTTCAACGTATTTTCACTTAAATATAAGTAAAAATAGCAATTGAAGATATTACTCAAGTAAGACTAAACAATTATTTGGTAAAAGTCTACTCAAGTATTAACTGTTCAAAATATTGATAATTTAATATTGAAAAATGACATCATCATACGGACCAAAATATAAAGTTCTGTGGAAATTTTGGTATTTTAAAGACCAAAATGAAAATAATTCATATAGATTGCAAAAATAACAAAATCAGGCAAAAGAAACATTTTTCCAAATGAATTTCTTTCAATATAAAGATAAAGGATAAAACTTTAACAAAAACTACAGATGTGTGTTTGTGTCTGTGGTGAGATTTTGGTTAAAACATGTTTGTTCTTCATGCAGAGAACTTACGAATAGTGGGTAGAGAATCCAGAAATTATACTGAAGTAAAAATACTAATGCGTCATAATAAAATTACTCAAGTGAAGGTAAAACGTACAGCGTAGTAAAAACACTCCTACAAATTTTTCTTCTTTTCCAAAAAGTTACTCAAGTAAATGTAACTGACTAAATGTAACTAGTTACTACCCAAGTCTGTGACCAACTGGTCCAAAACTTGTCAATAACATCAACCTGCTGGTTGGGACAGTAAATGAACATCAACAGAAAGCCACGACCTAAAACATTTAGATGTGAAAGCTCTTACTGAGGGATGAGGATTCAAAGATAGCGAGGTGCTTAACATGAGTTCGTCTTCTTCTCAATCTCTGAGAGAGCAAGACTTTCAGTAGAAAACAGGAAGGCTCGATACAGAACAGCAAACTAGCATTTTAAGCATGCTAGCTGGGCTAGTTGCTATTGTGCGATGTTAAAGAAACTGTCAATAACAACAAAATGTTTTTCTCCTTTTAAAATTATAGAGTAACCCTGTTTTACAGGCAATGCGCTCACACAGCAGTGTGACATTGCTTCTTCCAAAAGGTAATTCATGATGGTTCAACAAAGGAAGGAAAGAAAAAATATTTCCCTGCATTGTTCAATTATCTTCTTATGCAACAGCTCCTATTGAGAGCTGCAGTACATAGAGATCAGAATCAGGTAAAAGTTTTGCAACAACTAGAGATTCTAATTTAGCCACAAAACGCTGATCAGCGCGTGGCACTGACAGAATCCGTCTGAATATCGGATTAATGCCAGCCTTTGTATTCATAAATGGGAGGAGTAGAAAAATCATTAACTAATTATAGATAAGAATCTGTATTTGCATGTCTTTTATGGTTCATGATCTGAGAGAAGGAAATCCTTATTTGCTGGTCAAATACAGCAACAAATCGGCTTCCCACTAAATATTTGATCAGCACCCTGGGCCAAATGACAAAAACACAATTAGGAAGATTTTTTTCTGTTATATAATTTCTTTTGGTACATATTCACATCTCTCTATCATCGTCTCCCATTCAGTCTAATTGATCGTATACTTACAGAAACACTGTCCAGCCTTGTCCACCGTTACCTCCCCTTGTGTCTCTGCTATCTAAACGCTCAAGCTCCTGCGATGTGTCGCCCAGCCTGTCTCCTCTCTTCCTACGAGCCGCTGACTGAACCTTTCTAGTCCTGAGCTCTCGAGGACAGCTGATTTTTATCTGTCCCAGCGTTACAACTTTGGCTATTTTGGGGCAGTGGGCTGGCTGCTGCTACGGGCCTGACTCAGTCACCCCTGTTGGTCACTGATAGACTGGGACACCCCACCACCTCCCTTTCCCACAGCTACATTGTCACCCACTATTACGGGCGCTGGGTGGGACCATGTGTGTGTGTGTGTGTGTGTGTGTGGTGGATGGGGGGAGCATGTTAAAATAACACATGGGAAGTCACGGAAGGCTCTATTTTGGCCAAGTGGTCGAAGCTACAAACGGTCCGACAGATTCAGGACCTTGCAAAAATATTAGTCGTGTGAGTTTCGTTCCATTTTATCACGCTACAGTCAAAAGTTTTAGTGTATTTTATCAGGTTGAATGTGACAGATCAACACAGTGCCACCCTGAGTCGACTCTTTGTAGAATCAGCTTTTGATGCAGCTACAGCTGCAGGTCTTTCCGGGTGTGACCCTTTCAGCTCTCCATATCTACAGGTGGAATTTTTATACGTTATTCTTTACAAAATAGGTCAAGCTTAGTTGGCTAGGAGGGAGAGCAATGTGAATTTGAAAGACATTATAGAAAGAACAATGTTTTTTAATCTGTCTTCTTCAAATTCGCTGTAACACAGACTGCTACAGGAGAGCTTCCATCACCAGCTGCAATAACTTTGAGTATTTTTTAATTAATATGAGTTACAACAACATTTATTTTCCCTTTGGGATCAATAGATTATTTTTCAATGGAATTGAATTGTATTTTGGTTGGCGACTGACTAGGCCATTGTAAGTCTGTAGCTAATTCAAATCGTTATCCAGATACTAACAAACCTGGGGGAAAAAAGAAATAGTTAAAAGGATTTGTTGTGAAAAATTTAACAAGTGGAACATTGATAAAAAATTGATAAAAATAAACATTCTGAATACTTCCAGCAGGTCCTGAATAATGATACCTTTCTCCTGTTGTTGGTAAGAATTTTTAACATCCCAATGTTTTTATGTGTTTGTTTTTCAGACAGCACATCATGCCTTTAAATGCCCACTCACCCTTCTGCCTTTCCCTTACTCATACTAACCAACATCGCAGGGCGAAGACGTCAGAGTACCTAAGCAATATCAGTTCCACTGCTTACAGGGCCAAGGTCTGCATGGCGGACAGAGCTGTCAGCGATGGCCTCACTCCTATCTTCAGCCTGTGTGCAGGACACATAGCTATGTACCTACACCACAACATCCTTGTCTTTATTTAGCTTTTCCCCCTTCCCCATGAAAACAGCACAGGGGTCACCGCTCAACAACCTCTTTCAAGATTCACTCCACGACACTTTAAATCTCACTAAGGTGGATTGTAACGTATTTGATGAAATCTAAACATGGATCTATTTGATACGCTGAGTAAATCTAGATATTAAAGTGCTGTTGTGCCCCCATATTGCCAAGAACAGACACATTAACTGCATTTTAAAGGAAGGGGCAGCTGGTTGCACACTGACACACCCAGGTATGCATATAAATCATGGTTTTTAGGGGGTTCAGACACGGATCCCGCCTGTCTTCTTAGATGTCAGTGACGATACAGACAATATGAAATGGCTCCGCTCACCGTGTGTGTGTCTGGACGTGTGTCTGTGACTCTCTGGGAGGCCATTCAGAGCCTTTCGACCGTCCACCTGGGTCGTTCTCTGTGGGTGGACAAGAAGTGTAGTTAATCTGTCATTCATGTTCTGATCTCACTTCCTGTCTACTGTTAAGACTAAGCCTAAAGTTTTGTTTTTTATAAAACTTATAGTTAGAGTAGCTTAGACTATTCTAATTTAGAGTTCAGCAACCTTTTCAATCCAAAGAGGCATTTTTGCCCCTGATGCTACAAAATAAAACTTGCCCAGAGCTGCAAAAAACTATTTACTAAATATGTGCTACATAAAATGTGTCATTATGAAAGCTAACAAAAGTGCACTAAAAGTCACTTTAGAACTAAATGAATGCTGTATTAGACAAGAAAGAAAAACAGTATTGCAGAATGAGGTCAGCCTTTTCTGGAAAAACATTAGCTAGCATAATTTCAAGCTAGCTATTTTTAAAAGCATGTTGTAGATATTAAAATTGAATTTTGCATAAAAACTTATATATATATATATATAAAAAAAAGAAAACTCCTAAAAAGGCAGTTTCTTATTGCATCCATGATCAAAGAACAAGCCATTTTTGGTTCTTTTGTTGGCAGACCCTCATTCTCCTACTACTCTCCAATTTTGCCATTTCTGATGTTAGCTTTGTGCTCTTTTTGCCTGGTGTTTCTGTTCAGCTGTGACACCTTTCTGGGAACTGACAGCTGACCTATTGCTGCCCATAACTTCATGTCCTCTTTCTATAGATGATGCACCTGTCTCTGTCCTTCTGTGTTGAACCCTGTGTATCTGCTCTGTCATGTCAAAGACGGAGTCGGTCGTGGAAGATGGCCGCTCACACCTACGCAGGCTGTGCTGTTATTTGGCGAAAAGTTCATGTTTTTGGTGTCTGGAAAACGAGTCCTTTCAAAAACCTCCCGATTGTTGTTACATGCGCAGTTACCTAGCAACTCCAGCTTAGCAATGCAAGACCTGGATTTACTTATTTACAATGGCTGCTTGAATAGACAAGTGTTTTGTTATTGACTTAGATGTACCATTGTACATCAAACACGGTCAGTTTGCAGCCATTTTGTGCCAGTGTAAACGTTGATTTGGGGTGTGTGGCCAGAAGCAGTTTATTTGGATTTAAAGTGACAAGACACTCAAACAGGCAGAACTGAGCAGACTAAAATCTTGTTATCTAAGAATGATTTTGTGAAAAGGTAAACATGTTTAGTATAGCCCATAGACCTAACCTAACCTGCTTCAGGGAGCATAATAGATAGGCACTACTTTGTTTTTTCCGGCTCCATATATTCTCAACAGCCACCGTCTCTTACCTGACTCGTATTTTCCTTCGTAGAGGTATTGTAGCTCCTCCAGTCCTGCAGAGGACAGACTCCAGCTGCTTTACCGACGCTTGTGGACGGGGAGTTCAGCCCGAGGCTGCTGTGGTAGTCCTGCTGCAGGCTGGCCTTGGACTCGAACAGCGCCCGCAGAGCTCTGGTGCCAGACGTCTCTTTCTGCGGGAGGAAATCCATGGAGCGACTCCTGGACAGATTAGTCCAGAAGCTCCCAGAGTCCCTGTTGTCCAGCCTCTTCCAACGACTGTCCACACAGGTTACTGACTCCTGAAGACACACAATGATTTTTGGTTGCAATAATGAGAGTCTAGCCTCAGATTAGGGCTGCAGCTAATTTTAGTAATCGATTATTCTATTGCTAATTGCGATAATCGATTAATCGATAAATTGACACATTCTGCTGATTTTCCACTTAATCACTTAAGCTTTTTTATTCAATATTAGGAATCCATTAGAATGGAAAATAATTCAATTCATTATTTAAATGACAAAATAAACATTTAACTGCCTAAAATGTTTATTTTAACATAGCATTCCTTTAGTGATCACTTGATCTTTGGTAATAAAAGATGCATCCGCAGCTCAATACTTTGAACATCAACATATGAAAGATTTGAGCTTTTCTGCTTGACTGAAAATCAATACAGAGTCAAGCTGTAGCCTTTATGAGTTGTTTTGACTGGAAGTTCCTTACAGACAAGGGTTTTTTATCTTAAATGTGAGATGTATATATCTTTTTCAAAATTTTGGCTTAATTATTGCTTTGAAGGTGTTGTTCTTTTAGCAAATGGGCTTTTCTTCTAACTCTAGTTAACAATTAATTGTTTATTAGATTAGTTGACAATAATTTAAATAATCAATTAATCCGATTAATCGTCTGAGCCCCACCTCAAATCCTTGCTCTGCTTTTTCTGCACTCCTAAGGTCTGCACAGCTTTGGTAACTGTTGGGGGAGGAAATAGGCAAATTTACTTTTTGACATTTGCTGGATTGTAGGAATGTCTTCGCCCAGTGTGGACTTACTGCTGCACCAGCTGGGAGACAGACTTCCTGTTCCGGTTTGCTGTCGATGATGCGACCCATGATCGTTCCTGAGTCCCGGAGAGACTCTTGAGGGACTGAGTCCTCCTCAGGCCAAACGTCTCCATCGCAGTGTCTCGACCAACAGCTACCAATGAGGAAAGAAGAGTTCAAACATTTTACTACCGATCATGCCCTCAGCTCCAGACAATGCACTGATACATTTAAAGCTGATCAATGTCATTTTGATCGATTGCTTGAATAAAAATCCCCCCAAAAATCATTACCAGTCAATCATAAAGCTGAGGTTTAACTTTACTAGAGTTACTCTGTAACAGGCTGAGACTGACGGTCATATGACTCCGTTAATGTTTATAAACTTGGTCACTTCCACTGCAAATCAAGCTGCATCTCAATGCATCTCACTGCACAAACAGCGAATGATTTAGTATTTCCAAAAACTCGGTGTGAGTAAGTTCAGTAAAGACAAAGCTCCATGCTGCTTTAAATAAATAAATAAAAAAACATTTACATAACTCTTTAGACGTTCTATATAAATTCATTTCTGGAAGCATGCAGCTACAACACCATTTATGATACGACAATTATCTGACAAATCAAACGAAAAGCTCATACCCGCAGAGTGGAAGATGACAAAGAAGAAGACGAGGCAGCCACTTGCGTATCGCTGTCCTTCTGTCTGATTTGTGCCTTTTGGAGCATCTTTCACAAGACACAGCAATTTCTGGTGGCCAAAGTCCATTCACACCTTGTGATACAGGAACATACGGAAATGACTATTTTTTATCACAGCATCACCTGATGAATTTATCTGAGCCACATTTTGTGGCCACAACCACAAACGTCAGAGCATTTTGTGTAATAGAGCATAGAAGGGGCTAATAATCGTGAAAAGAAAGAACAAAGCAATGGTTTTCAAGGTTCTTTGCGATTACTAGCCTGAAAAGTGTTGTGTTCATTTGAATACTTCCTATAATTAGAGCTGCTAGTCTTTTTTGGGGGGGGGGTGTTCACTAGTTTTGCACATCTTCAGACTTACAACTTTACCTATTAATTTTCTGCAATGCCAGCTATGTCAGTGTCTGGGGTCATAACTTTTTAAGTCTTGCCACAGATTCTCAATTGAATTTAGCAAAACACTGATTGGCTTTGTTTTACCAGGCCAGCTTCTAGCCTAAGTGGGGATCATGTATTGATGGAGGCTAAAAAGTTAAAACTGCTCTCATTTAAGGAGGTCGTCGTCTTCCTCATGTTTTCTGCCTTCAGTATAGCTTGTGGAAAATTACAAATGGAACTTCTCGTGACTCCCTGACAATGACTTTCTTTGAGCCACTCTTCAGTGAAAGACATATTTTTAGAAACTAATACTTCAATCAATCAGGCCTTTTTATTCAGACACATATATGGTTCATGATTCTCCTAGAGTTGCGTCGAGCATCTTGGTGGCTTTGACGCAGGTGATTGACTATAAACGATGTTCTAAGCTTGAGATAATATTTTGTAGAGCATCCCTGCTTTAGACTTCTCTACAACTTTCTTCCTGACCTGTCCTTTGTGTTTCTTGGCCTTTGTGAGGCTGTTTGTTCAGGAATGTTCTGTTTGCTGGGTTCTTTAGCATCTTTTCAACCCAGGAGACGTTTTAGAAGACGCCCTTCCTTGTTCAGGTGTCGCAGAATGCTCAGACAGATCAATCTATCTATTGATCTTTCATTTTCGTGTTGAATGGGACTATTTAATGTTAAAACAATTTACTTGATAAGATTTTACATGTTAAATATATTGCAATATTCGGTACACTGAGGCGATGGCTCTTTGCACATTCAACAATGGTTCTTAATAACTGTAGATAAAAATGATGAAGAACCAACATGTTTTTTTTAATATACACATATGAACAAATGCAGGGTTTTGCAATTGTATCAGTTTTTTGTTTCCATGGGATAATTGCATTAAGCTTCAACAATAAAATGACAATGAAAGTACTTGTAATATTCTCTAGTTTTTTATTGTTAGATAGTTGATTTAACAAACCTAAAGGTAAAATAGTGTTCTAGACAGCCATAAAATTTAGTATTAAAATAAATAAATAAATAAATAAATAAATAAATAAAAAAAAAAGATACTGGACATATGGCTGTTGTTTCCTTCATCCACCAGGAGATGGCGCCAAACCAACATGCCTGGTCCCATGAAAAAGTGACAAGTTCTTGTTTAACAGAGAGAGCATTATTTTTCGTGTTTTTTAAATTATTATTATTGTTCTGTATGCCACATGCATGGATGCGCACGTCACAGCCGTTTTAAGGCTATAAAAGATACCCAAGCATAAAAGCTTAGTTTCTATTTTCCAGATCTGCATTGGTGCCTCCAGCAAATACATAACTTCTTGACAAGGGGCTCCATTACTGAGCTAAATGAGAGACTCCTTGTCTGTCTGTTCTGCATGTGTTTTCCCAGCTGCAGTGGAGAAGAAGCTCAGCCACTCTCAGTTTCACAGAGCAGTCAGTTCTGGCTCAAACAGCTGACAACAGAGCAGGTCTCCTTCCTCCAGCTGCTGCATGTTCCTGCAGGAGGCTCACATGGAGCCGCATGTGAGAGCCACCAAGAGCAGAGCCCGCTGCGCTGGGAGCCAGAGAGAAAACAGGAGCTCCCAGAATACAGCTGACAGCCAGGCTCATGCTAATAACTCCTCCACTCTGTAGTGCAGGTGCGTAGCGAAACTGCAGAGGGAAGAAATGCATCTCTAGTCAGTGATGAACTTCAGTTTTGTAATTGAAACGTCTTTTGTCCCCACAATGCATCATCTCATGTCCAAGTTCGAAAGTTTATAAGAAAGGTCACCACAGCTCTCTTGTTGACAAGAGGCTCTTTGTTGGAGGAGGGGTGTCAAACCCATTCATGCTGCTGCTTTGTTGTTTCAGCAGCTTGAGCTGCTCACGTACAGCCAGATAAGATCATTTCAGTTGAAAGTTTTTAAGTTGTGTAACCTACTTTGGAACGTGGGCTGCAGCTGTTCTCGCTTCTGCAGCGTCGCGATGCCTGGATGGTGTTTTACACCGCAAGGACATGCTGCCAAGATGGGCCTTTTTTTTTTTTTCTTCTTCATGCAATTAACTGTGTATAGTCAACAGCTGAGCATGGATGCCTTTTACGTGAACGTGTGAAGCTGTGTTGCACGGGGGAAAAAGTTGTAAGATGCTGATACACTTGGCACAGATCCAGTCCGAGCCATTAGAGTCACAGGAAGCTCTCGGTTTCACCACCTCCTCGGACCAAACAAAGGCAGATGTCACAGCACTTAAACTGTCACTAGGTGGAAATTTGATCCACGTCTTTTTCTGTTGACATTTTGAAACTACAGAGACATTCTCATGCATTATTTTGCTTTCAAGTATCGTTTAAAGGCGTCCAGAAAAAAATGATAATGGGTTTTTTAGAGCGGAGAATTGCAATAAAGCATTTCCTAGTAACATATAAGCTTTTTAGATTCAATAATGATATATTATGCTTTCTTGGACAAGTTAGGATAGATCTATGGGCTATTCAAAACGTGTTTGTTGTAATTTCTTTGCTCAAAATCACTTTGGATGATAAGTTTTCAGTCTGCTCATTTCTGTCGGTTTTGAGCTCTGTTTTAGAATGAGCTGTTTTAGGGCGTTTTGTCACTTTAAAAAAATTTTCAGCACAAAAAACATGAGACGTAAAACCTGCTGTCCATCCAGTCTGATTGGGTTTGAGCTATGTTGCAAAGAAGAACGGCCAAAAAAATAAATAAATACAGCTTTCGGACGTGCAGAGGTAGAGGCATACACCAAAAGGAAGTTGCAAAAACCACACCATGCTGTTTAGATTTTATTGTTAAATAAATTTGAAAATCATTCACCATTTTTCTTCCACTTCGCAGTTAAGCACTTTGTGGTAGCGGGACAAATGTGGAAAAGTTTAAGGGGAATGAATACTTTTGAAAAGGACTGCATCTATTCATCCATTCTCCTGTGATGCAAAGGATTACACTCATGTTGCCATGATGAAATGATGATGGTACTGATGCTCACAATGCTGCTGATGGAAGCAAGCTGGTGATTCATCACATTCCCTCTAAAATAGAAACCCATGGTTTACATCTGCTCCGTGTCCATGGTGACAACTGTTAAAGTGTGACATCAGAAGCCTTTAGAAATCTCCGTCTTTCCGTCCCTCCGTGGTGTCAGGGGCAACAGGGAATTTTATTTCCCTGACTCCATCACAGAACAACCCCGACGCTTCCTGGAGAGAAAACTGAGGGCGAGTGGTGTGGTCCAGGAAACGGGGTAAACCCCTGAAGTCGCGTTCACAGGAATCTGGGGCAGACTTTCACTCGCCCCGAAGCCCTGTCAGACTTTGTCGGTACGTGGCTGTATGTGGGCCATCGCTGGCACAGCTTGACTGAGGAAACCAGGCTACAACAGGCAGGCAGCAACCTGAGCAGCAGCCAGAATGTAGGTTAAACGTAAGGTTATGTAATGTGGACTGAAAGCCCACTTGTGGTTTGCTCTGGTTGCAGATAGGATTAATAGGCACTGAATAGATCTGTGTGTGCCAGTGTTGAGAAACACAGGGTGTCTGCAGGTTTCAGCAAGTCAAAGTCAACAACTTTTAATGGCAACTTGAATGAAGCTTCTTTTTGAAATTATTATCATACATTTACAGCCACAGACCCTTGAATAAAATTTAAGGCACAGATAGTGCTAGATTGTAAAACCCTTCGTTTTATAATCTAGCACAGCAAAACCCTCCGTAGTGTCAAGCTTATAAGTTTTTGTGTTTCTTTTTTACCCAGAATGCACCTAACCTAGTTTGGGAAGTATTGTCCGGTCAACTGCCAATACATTTGCAATTACAGACACAGATAGGCTAGCGAGCTAGAAACAGTATATTAGGAGCAAGTTACTAGTAGCCTTCACCATAGATATAATAAAGACTTACTTGCTTACTTACTTACTTATTTATTCTTCTTTTTATTGTGTTTATGACCTCGACTGCTTCCAGTCACAGAACACAATGAAGATGTCTGTTTGCAAAAAAGGATTAAAAAAAACCCAACTGCACATACAAGATTAATAGCCCTACTGCAACCTGTGATTAATGTAATTAAGACCATTTAAAAAAAATTTTTATGACATTTTAAGTCCTTAATTTTGTATGCATGAATTTAAGACTTTTTAAGGATGTACGAACAACCTCGGAAAAAGCAGCAGTGACATCACTGACAGACATGTGAAGAAATCTGGTCAGGAGTCTGGATCAGTTGACACTTTCGTTGTTACAATCACTGCACATATGCCATTGCTGGTCTAACTCTATTCAGGTTAACACTGCAGTCTGAAGTAACACATTAATTTTCCAGCATGACTCGTTTCTGTTCTCTTTGCGCTGTAAGAGCGCAGGCTAAAAAAAGGATCCACCCCCACATCACCCCCGTTCCTGACACATTAGGACACATGCAAGTCACAGTGTGACAGCCTGCTTGGGCAACAGGAAACTCCAACTGTATTGCACATATGTATTTTTGGTCCAGGCGGTGCAATTGTCCTATAAATAGCCTCAAAGCCTAGCAGAACTGTTTGATCATGTGCTATGAGTGAATCACACCAAGATGCATGGCGTGGATTAGCTTCGGTGTTGCTAAAAGTCCACCGTGAGCCGCGTGTTGCTACCTGTTTGTCCTGTTTCACTGTACTGATCCTCTCCCTGGTGTTTACTCCTCGTGCAGGTCACTGACAGCGGAGCGAAGTGAGTGCAGTGCACTGTAGTGATCCCATCTAAAGTGGGTCACTCTCTCGTAACACACTTACACGGTGAGCTGAGGTCAGCAGCCTGTCTGTCCATCCTCTGGTCAGAATATTTGGACTAACAGATACTTAGGCGTCCAGAGCAGTTTCTTTTCATTCAACTTGTTGGAGTGAGGCGTATCGACGTGGAGGTCAAACTGCAGGCTCATTTGGTGTTTTAGTCTTTCCCTTCATCTGTTCATCTGTCTATCCATCTGTTTATCTGATGCACTCTGTGTCTGTCTTCTCAAGAGCTCAGCTTCATTTTTCTTTCTGCAGAGTGGCCTGTGATTATCTTTAAAAGCAGAGGCACTGGAATGTTAATCCTTTCATTTTCTCCACTCACCAGTTTTTTCTTCTTTTTTTTTCCGTTTGCACTGAAATTTCTCCCCCTGGCACTGTCATGTGCATAAATAAACTTCAGTCACGTTGGCATCTGTTTATAAAGCGCAACACCAAAATCTGAAAATAGGATTTCTTTGAGCATAAAGATTCTGCGGATTTACACCAACATCCATAATCCGTGTTCCCATCTGCAGCGCCTCTTCGCCGAAGGAGACTTCCTGGAGTTTTTGGAACGGCGGCGTTAGAGGAATCATGTTTCAAAAAGGCAATGCCAATACCAGGGAGAGTGTGTCACCAGAAACAAGTGCTTAATCACCGGATTCCTGACAGGTTTGGAGGGCTTCAGTCATGTCCCCTATGTGAATAGAAAACCAACTGGACTTCTTTACCAACAATCCACATATTTTCTGAGCGCCATAAATGATAACATTTAAGTAAAATCTGTTATTGCTTTCTTCTAACAATGGATTTCGTCTTTCCACTCAACTATCAGTAGATCTTCATTTTCTTCTTTTTTGTCTATCTGTTTAACTTGTACTTATTGCACATTGGTCACTTTGGGTGTATAAAATGCTGTATAAATAAAGATTGATTGATTGAAGATGACATGAGAGTTCTGTCTCATGTGGATTATCACTGAGACAAAGACAGAAGTTGAAGTGGTGTCAAGCTCTTTGCCTTTTTCAACGGATGATTAAACAGTGTTGCTCAGATTGCTTGGGATATTAAGTTAAATGTGGATGCATAAAAGCATATCAAGCATATCCAGTCGGTGGGTTTTGGGTACATGAATGATATTGTTAAAAGTTATAATGAGGAGTGTAAAACGTTTTATGTTTCACTAATGATTTTGAAGAGCTGTCATTGAAATTTTACCAAAAAAAAAAAAAAAAAAAAAAGTCCTGAAACACTTTCTAGCTTTTGTGTATCACCCCAGAATATCTGTAACCATCCCTTTAAAATCCTTTTGGACAGATAAAGCGCTGTTCTCAATCTAATTAAATTGCTAGATTTCACTCATGATCGTTACTACAAATTTATTAACATCCTCTAAATATCAGTGAGCCTCTTTTTCACTTTAAGCAAACAGAAGAGGTAAGTATAAAACCTGGGCTGTTTTCCAGTCACCAGCTGGAGGGTTAAAGGTTCTTTATTTACTAGCTCGTCATTACTGGCGCAAACTGCTCCAGTGTGAACACAACAGACAGGAATCTGTGGGCAGCACGGAGAGTCATGAGTGTCTACCGCCTCTGCGTGTGTCACAGCCTGCGTCAGGACAGACAGAGCAGACGCACAGAGGAACGCGTCCCGAACAAGAGGCGGCTCTGCGCGGCGCTTCCTGCTTCGCTTAACCTGGCTTCGCGATAAATGTAATTTCGAAAAACGTAAAGGTTTTATTTAGCTCGGGCTACAGTCTAACATTAAGATTAAACTGTCAAAATGTTTTTGAGGTCTATCAATATTTTACCGTTGGCTTAGTCGTGATACACAGAAAGCGGTAGCATAGCTGTTAGCATAGCTAACGACCCGGGCGGTGCGCAGGTGCGAGATTCCAGGCGGTTTCAGAACGGTGAACTATCTTGACCCAGTCTGTGTCTTTGGCTGCTCCCAGCCAGTCCTCTCATATTCACACTAGTACTACTGTGCAGCTTCACATAAACAGAACAAAATGCTCAGCTGGCCCGACGGCAGCCGAGAGCTGTAACTTGGTGACAGTCTCAGACCCTCCTCACTAGCATGCTCGTCTTTACTTTATGGTAAGTAACCTACAAAAAAATATATCTACATGCGGTGGTATTCTCAGTGTTACAGTTTGTAATTTGTTCAACCTAATCGTTTTAATGATAAATATGTAGCTAAAGTGAATATGATTTGTGGGCAATTAATTGGTAATTATTGGCAGTTTTACAGTTTTTATGATTAAAATAAACACATGAACTTTATAGAAACTTCCACCTCTTGTTTCAAGAAGTTTATGACTGTGGTGTTGTGGAGCAGTCTCTTTGGAAATGTGCCCAGTTTTAAATGGAGCCTGTGGCACAGTGGTGTTTGTGGCGCACGGAAAGCGGGGAACACTGTTGTCATTGTAGCTGACATGAACCCAGTATTTGTGCGTGTGCGTGTTCCTCGGCGAAAAGGTCAGGAGGTCAGCTGCCTAATGACTGTTATTATGCCAAACAGGAAACGACCCCTGCGCTGCTTCAGTGCAAACCCAGTGTGACATGCGCGCAACATTCCTGCAGGGCACACGAACGAAAAAAAGAAAGAAGAAGAAGAAGAAGTAGTTCTCAGTAATGTAACAGTGTAACGTCGTCGGAACATGAATTTATTGACAGTCGGTCTTCTGGTTCACGTGCACGCGCACGTGCACAGCGTGCTGCTGGCGCTGCTTTGAACCTTTAAATTATTGATGCGGTCTCAGTGGATACCTAGATGTGCAGCGAGTCTTTCTGCTCTGTCAGATATGTAATAAATGGGATGGAACTGGGACAGGAGGCTGTCCTTACACTTACTCTGTGTCGCAGTATTAATTGGAAATGCTGCCACTGTTTCTTTTGTGTTAAATCTGTGGAAACATTTGTTTCGCAGGAGAGATAAAAACACTGTCATGCAGGGAGTTTCACTGTTTAAGTGTTCTTCCCAAAGAAGCTGGCTGAGTTGTCTCTTGTTTCACCTCTGTTTTTTTTTTTAAACAATGAATCCAGGACATTGTCTTCTGTTAATACACACACACACGCACGCACACGCACAGTCTCACTGGTTCAAGTCACCAGAAAGCCTTACTTATTATGCAGTACTTAGGGCAAGATAATGGCCATTAATTCATGCTGAGCTATGTTATAATATGCTTTCCTTTATAAGTGAATTATCTACTTTAGCTTCTTGGTACAAGCTGTACATTTGTTCAGAGGTGAAACAATCAAGCAGCCACAGATTAGAGTCGACCATTTTTCAATGGAATTCAAATGCAAATATGATTTATTAATCTCAAAGGGAAATTAAATTGAATTGGTGATGTGATAAACCAGACCTTAGAAAAGGCTTACAAGGGCAGTAGCCCAGGGCACCAAGCTTTTTGGAGGAAAGAGGGGCGCCCAAAAAAAAAGTGTCTTCTGTGTGTGCTGTGTATGTTTTACAAACATTTTAAAGTCATATGCTCCTTTCACATGTGATGTTTTTCTTTTTAGTGTTGGATTTTTATAAATTTAAACTTGACTCAAATATTTTAAGTTTATCACATTTTCAAGTCCAACATGAAGACGTTTACCGGACATTTTAAACCAATCAATCAAATGTATAGGCCCACCTATTAATGCTATGTAATTTACATGAATAAAAGATTTTTATTTTTTCTGGAATATGGTACCAAAATGGGCCCTTATTCTTCTAAATCCGGCCCTGGTTGTGTGCAAGTTAAACACTGAATACTTGCCAATTCCTTAAATGCATTAAAACTAAGACCTCCCACTGTTTTCAACCAACATCTTGTATTTTAAAGCAATGTTTTAGTTTATTAAACTGTAGATACATATAAAGACATGTGCTTTGCTGCATAAAAGGTTCTAATCTTGTTTTATAGTTGTTGTTTTTTAAATAAAAACTAGAATCTCTCAAAGTTAAAATTGAGAAGTCAGGCCTAAGAGAAAACCAGATCCCAAAAAAGCCTGATTAGTGCATCTCTACTCACATTAGATTGTAAGATTGCGGTACTTTTGTTTTTGTTTGCTTTTTCTCTCCAAAAGTATGACAGAAAAATGGAATGATGCGGCATTATTAAAAAAGAAATGTAAATAAAAATAAAATTTGGACCTTATGTTTCACTCTGTTGTGATTGTGTAATCAGACAAACTAGTCTAAATTAAGGCTGCATTACAGTAGGAAATCAGTTTGTCTGTTTTGTTTCAGCCCAACATCAGTCAGTAACTTTCACCGTGGGAAAACGTTCATTGTTCTCTGACAGCCCTTTCTTTCAGCGCTCTCTTCGGCTAAGATCTGTTTCCCTCAAAGCGCTCCTGTTTGGATTCGTTTTCCATGTTCGTATCCAAAAATAGCAGCCTCTTGATCGCCCAGCCCTGAGCATTGAACCGCTGGACGCTCCGTTTCCATGTATTCTTCACAAAAACAAAAAAGAAAAGAAACTTAAGGAATCACTGGAATGTTAATTACTCTGCAGGGAAACGAAAGAAGAGTCGTGAAGTTGCTTTGCCGCTGTTAAGTCTCCTAAGTGCTCGGCTAGTCGGAGGATTTTCACAGTTAGCTTGTGAAACATGTTTAGTTTCTAGGTAAATCACTATCAAGATGGAATTGACCTAAACAAACGGGTGGCCGGGAACCGGCTCCTCCAGGAAGTGCTTCTCATTCCTGAAGTTGTCACTTGCAAAAAAAAATAGCAAAAAGTCCAAAGCATATTTAGTGTCATTGTTCATTGATATGACATTGTTACAGTATCATAACTTTGACTAAAAATACAGTGAAAAAACAAATATACACATTTAAACATGGTCTAACTGTTTTTATTCCAAACAAAAAGGCATCAATTATTTCTTCTAATGTGACATTAATTTTACAGTTGGGATAATATTTTCTATAAAATAAATGTGTTATTGTATCTTTGATAAATAGACACAAGCAAAAATAAAAAAAATAAAGAAACACCTCTTCAATTTATCTTTAATGTACAGAATAATGCACATTTTATCAATTTGTTTTCTATACTAAAGACACTAGAACAGGCTATTAGCTGGCTAATTGGTTTAAAGTCTCACCTTAGCACATACAAAAAAAGTGCTCATATAAACTTTACCACAGAAATACTATATATTATTAGATAATGCTTATTTTTTACATGGATGCTAGTATTAGGTAAAGTTCTCACCAGTAATACCAAATCCTCACTGGCTTTCTGAAACTGAACCCTAAAATGTTAATTTTTTTTTTTGTAAATACAACTTAATTTCAACATGGAAAACCCCCCCAAAACAACAGAAAGTGAATAATTTTTTTGTCCTACAAATGCTAGGACCTATATATTTTAGGAGGGACTATCAGATGCTACATGTGTCAAAAATTAGCATTAGCATTGATCGTTAAAAGTTTTTAAGCAAAGCAGATCCTATAATAAGTAACACACTTTGGATTAATTCACAATGCAGCAGCAGGTTGGGGAGGGGCAGCAGTGTATTTTGCTACAGGATACTAACTTTGGTATTTTTAGGACTTTGAAGCACTTCAATTTGAAATCCAAAACTCCTCCCCCTCCATTATTAGGCTGCATATTTATTACAACACAATGTTAAGTTATTTAAACCTGTGTTTTTGTTTCTTCTGTGTTCATACAGAACGTTTAGGAACCGCCACAGCCAAACAATGAGAGACATCCTTAAGAGGAAGTTTGCAGAAGTAGAGGAAAATCCCTGCTACTCCCCTCCCTCCACCTTCTCCTCCTCCTCTTCTTCTTCTGCTTCTCCATCTTCCCTCTCCTCTCCTGCCTCCTCTGAGTGGGAGTCGGACGGGGAGGGAAGCTCCTCCGAGAACCAAGACTTCACACCTCACAGTCCTGCGTCAGCCTCTGGGTCGCCCAGTAAGTCTCCTTTGTTCCCCTCCTCGTCTTTCAAATAATGCAAACCTCCTTCCTTATCGGCGCGTTTCCTCACCGGCGTTTTATAGGAGTGTCTCTTATCAACGTGGAGCAGAAGTTATGACCGACTGATACATTTAAAACGCCAGCCTTTAAGCCCCGTTGCAGATAAGACGCGCAGAGAGGGACCGGCTCCTGCAGAGCGTAGATCATTTGCTTGAGCAATAAGAAGTAGTGGGATCAATTTGAATAACAGGGTAATTTTAAACAAGTCGTTTCAAATGGCTTCGTGTAGATTAGTTAGGAGGCTGCTCTCGCCGTCACTCATCGGCGACGTAATTTCTCCTGTTCAATCTCGAACTGGACATGTATTTAGACACGAAAGACGTCGTATAAACACATTAAAATGACTAATAAAAAAGGCGAAAAATAAAACTCCCAAACAAATAAAACCCCAACTACCTCCTTCCCTCTGTGGAAAGCTAAAAGACAACCAAATAATCCTCAGAAACGCAAGAAGCGAACTCAACTATTTAGAGAGGAAGGAAATAAAAACAGAAAAAAGATCTAAATCCATCATATTAAGAATAAAGCACGGCTAGTCCTGCACCAAAAATATAAATAAAAATTAGGGAAGACTGAGGCTCAGTGTGGAGGCTGGTGTGGAAACAAACACCGGGGTTATGGAGATGTTTTCAGAAAGGTTACAGTAATCTCTTCCTCAGGACAAACACCGCCAATACAGCACAGTCAAGGATTAACAGATTTAGACTGGATGTGTTCAGACAAACAGAGCAGATGATACTAAGTCAACCAGCTGGGCTCGCTTTTCTTCACGTTTTGCTGCTGGGACTCAGACTTGGATGTGTTTCATGTTGTTGCAGAGGTCAAACACTGACCTGACGGACGCTGCCGTAGACCGCTGAGGGTCTGATTACTTTGCAGAGAAAAATAAAAGGAAGAAGAAGTTCATCTTCTTTCTGCAGCTGATCGGTTACTTGTTTACACAAGACTTTCTTGGCATTTCCTTTTCACTTGTGTTCAACTGTCAACCCCAAATGAAGCCAAGCACCTGTAGTACGCCCTCTAGTGGCCGCTTTTGGAAATTACAAAGGTTTCAGCAAAAGTCAGACTTATTCTTCATCAGTCTTTTAAAGATTTTTTTTAATTTTAATTGTGCTTGAATAGTGATTATCTGTAAGCTTTACACACGTTTGCATGTGTCTGAGGCTGAACTGAACCACTAATTTTGTGGATGGCCAGCTTATTTACAATGCAATATAAAATGATTCATAATCCTTGAACTTTCTCCTAACCTTAGCTGGGAATGAAGCCCAGAATCTTCTTGCCAAAGCACCACAGTACTAATAAATGTCCCACCATGCAGTGGAAAATGATACATGGTTTTCAACATTTTGGCCACAAATTGCAGACACCAAGTATATTACTGTACTATAAAATACAAAGGTGAGGCAACCAAATACAAAAACAAAATAGGAACAATGAGAAAAACAATATTAAGCATGGAAAAGACAATAAAAATGTTCAGCTAGCAGAGCAGATGTAGGTTAGAAAGACTAATAAAACACGACTGTGTTAATAATGATAATGAGACGACGTAAAAGTTCTGAGAAGCATAAGTTAATAATGCTGATAATAGTGTTAAAACTGAGATTAGACACATGAAATCTATGAGGTTTGTGGTTTTAAAAGGTGACACTTGCAGTATACATTTTGTTTATATTTACAGATATGTTTCTTTATAGAATGCTCACTGCTTTATCTAATGTTTATGATGTTTTGTTTTAAAACCTAACCAGTTTGGCCCATCCTGAAGAAGCCGAAGCTCTCAAAAAGGCCGAACAGCGTGCGCTTCGATCAGGTGACGGTGTTCAGCTTCCCCCTCTGCCAGGGCTTCACCAGCGTGCCCAGCAGAGGAGGTGCCACCCTGGGCATGGTGCGCAAACACAGCGCCCTCCGAAGGTACACCGTGGACGAGCATGAGGTGGAGCAGCGCAGCAGGCGCAGAGAGAGGCACAGAGAGAAATTAATTCAAGAGAGGTTTGAGGCACTAAAACAACAAGTGAGTGCTCTTGATCTCAGCTTTGCGCTGATCTCGCTCACAAAGTTTCTCCTAACTAGAACCGCTTCTGTGTTTGATTCCAGCTGATCATAAGTGGAGCTGTTGACCAAAACGAGGCGGAGAAGCTGACAACGGATCAAGTTCTGGGTGGAGACCCTGACATTCATGTCAGTGAGTCTGATTTGGAGGACGGAGGCTACCTTCAGCCGTTCTCTTCCAAACAGCGACAGGCTCTCCTCCTGGCGGCGGGGGCGAAGGTCATCGACAAGGAGGAGAAGAGGCAGCTTCACTCTCTGCGGCTCTCCAGGGAGGCCTGCGGCTGCGACTGTCGGGGCTTCTGCGAGCCGGAGACCTGCGCCTGCAGTCAGGCAGGCATCAAGTGCCAGGTACAACACTGACTCGCAGCAAGTCGTGTTTGCGTTAAGGACTGCAAAGCCTTGGGAAAATATTAACAAAAACTGAAAAAGAGATATGTCTGCTACAAGGATGCAAATGTCGATTAATGGCTTATTAGATTAAAATAAGTTCCAGTTGTAATGTCTGCTTTGACCTTCTTTTAGTGTTGTAATTTGGCCACCATTCAGAAGAGGGCGCTGCTGGTCATTCTTAAATGAAGCTAGTTGATACAGAAACAAAGATGGCGGGGTCATAACAGAACGGAAAAGGGAAACGGTCCAAACAGAGTCCGGTGTGGAATGCAAAATGGCTATTATTGCAGTTCTGTTTTGAAATGTAAACACTCGACAAGTTCCTTAAGCTATCGCCCTAATAGCGCTCGTTCAGCAGAGCTGCATGACAGAGCTCAATTAATAGTCCATCAATAAGATCAATCAGCTTTAGATTAACTTGTTAATTGCTAACTTACATCCATAGTGTGCTGGACAGCAGTGAGCTCTAAAGCCAGGGTGTCCACGCACCTTTAAAAAGTCTTACA
Source organism: Alfaro cultratus (assembly GCA_903066825.1). Classification (NCBI taxonomy): domain Eukaryota; kingdom Metazoa; phylum Chordata; class Actinopteri; order Cyprinodontiformes; family Poeciliidae; genus Alfaro; species Alfaro cultratus. Next base: position 16,957 of record CAEFZX010001820.1, on the reverse strand, counting down.
TTTCCAAAACTACCACCTTAAATTCATTTTTAAAAAGTGTAATTTGGCCTTAAACATGCTAATCACAAGTCTTCCATTTGTCATAGCAGAACTATTTCATGTAGTTGTTTTTCTCCTGGGACTTTTTTGTCAAGCAAAAAATTCGGTCGCACGCAACATCTTCATTGCATTCTGTGACTCAAGGAAGTTGAGGCTACCAGCAACTAGCTATTCTTTGTTCCTTTATCATTGGCACAAAGCCAAATTGGTAGTTTTTGTAACAGAGCACGATCTCCCAACCATCCCCTATATTTAGTTTTTTTTCAGTCTTAAATTTTATTCAAACTACATTAAAAGAATGTCTTAAAAAGTCTTAAATCTGACCTCTTGAAACTAGCAGATGCCCTGCAAATCATATGAGACAAATTAGTTAATGAATGATGAATTTGATGATTTCACAGACTGTTTCTGAGAAAATGTTGCTGTTTTTTTTTTTGACCAACAGGTGGACCGCTTCAACTTCCCCTGCAGATGCACCAAGGACAGCTGCGGAAACGTGCAGGGGCGCATCGAGTTCGACGCCCGGCGCGTTCAGACTCATTACATCCACACGCTCATGAGGCTGGAGCTGCAGAGGCGACTACGACGTGAAATGCTAGCCTCGGGGGAGCAACCGGGCGTGACCGAGGAGCTCAGAGACTGTTCAGGGCACAACAAGGTCGATGCAGAGCAGAGCGCGCAGGAGAGCAGGTGCTCATTCAGGTCTGGCCTGGAGGAGGACCTGCTTCCTTTTGCCATGCCCACCGCTCCTCCTTTCCGCTGCATCCCGGACCAGCAGGTCGTTGAGGAGAACAGCTGCAGCAGCGACATGTCCGAATCCTCCCTCTCCTCCTCCGAATGCGACGCAGGACAATTCTTCAGCGGGACCCAGACTCTTCCGGACAGAGGCGCAGATTTGACCCATGACTCCGGCAATAAGAACTTCTTCTCGTGCGCCCAAAATCGGCACAGATGCAGCTCTGCAACCGCAGACGACGACAGACCGCATTCGCCTGTTACGCTCGCAGACAAAATTGGCGCCAGCAGGAACTATCTCGATGAGAACGCCAATCAATCCAGAGACTTTTTCAACGAGGACTCTTTCGAGGACTTCCCTAACACCCCGTCTCCCACCGTGGGCTACTCCTTCAGCGGATACATGGACCTGAGCCTCTCCTCTGACTCCGACCTGGAGTTCTTCCACAGGGACTATCCCTCCGGACCGCTGCACAGCTCCTTCAAAGAGCACAGACACTCCGACAGCTTTCAGCACTTCCAGCTGTTCAGCTCGGTGAATTTACCACAGCAGGAATCGAGCACCCAGCTCCTAGAGTCTCTGATTGGATGATTCAGACACTCCACTTTTATACCCAATTTAATAAAACGCCCACACTAGTGCTTTTTTTTTTCTTTTCTTTTTAAAAAAAACAACAACTATTTATAATAATTTCTAAATACAAAGACCTATTTTCCTTATGGAATATTATTTTTGCCTGAAAGTTATTTTCAAGAGAAATCACACTTGAAATAATTAGCTTCATTTTTATTAATTCCTTAAAATAAAATTGTAAGGGGATGTATTTAATTTTTAGAAGAGCTAGGTGTTGTAGCAAGTTAATTAATAAGTTAATTAAAACAGCAACTCTATGGATGAGGATAAGCCGTGCTCTGCTGGATTTGGGAATCATTCTCACATCACTCTGATTATTTCCTAGAACACACTCTGAGTGCCTGTTTACTGGGCCGATACGTATTTATTTATTTAATCACTGATTATTTGTATGAGTAGTAACTCATAAAAAGGTGACATAATTATTAACTGGTAAAAAGGCAGAGATTTTTCAGAATAATAACTAGTATTGTAATGGCAGCAGTTCGAGTTGAGAATCAGTAGTTTTCCTTTACTTATGAGTGTATGGAAGCAGTGGTGTGTCCTATAGACTCCATATTTAAAGCTTTATTTATTTTTTTTGTTTTTACAGCAGACATTTTTATTCCACAGTTCAGGAAACATCTTCATGTTTAGTATGCGTGGGCCGGTTAGCCCTTTCAATGAGATGCTTATGAAAGTGCGAAGAGCGAATTTTAGGCCTTGTACACACATAGCCAGGTCTTTATAAAAAAGAATATCTCCACCACATCGTTTAAAAACACATTGTACACACGGGATCGATTTCAGAAAAGCTTTTATCAACATGAAGCCAGTCGTACGCAGTTCCGACCCGGAGCGTTGTTTTAAACACGCATCTGGCTACGTGTGGACTATGCCTTCTTTACCTGCTGGCTGAATAAAGGGTTTCCCTACTTTTTCCACTACTTGCTCAAATCAGCTTTCCTGTTTTAAAGGAAAGTGCATGATGTTACACATCCATCATACGTTTTTGTTGTTTAAATGCCATGACACTGTGGTGTTTTTGTGTAAGGTTATTATACTGTGTGAATCTCATGCTGGCCCAAGCCTAATTGTTGCTTTAGTCCCTGTGAAGCATTTCTGGTCCGTCTGTTTGAGTAACACCAAAAACAAATGCAGCTGGTGTACTTTTTTTTTGTGATATGTAAATATGTCAGCTGCTATAAGCTCTGTAATTCCTCCCATTTCAGTGTTCTGCTGCAACCGACTTGCAGTCAGATGTTCCTTCTTCCTTTTACCATTGACGCCATGTTTACAGCAGTGTCTAATAAAATCTGCTACAACTGTGTAATAGTGTTGACTTATTAAGTACCTCTGTAACTGTTCAGTGGGTAGTCATGGATTTTGCATATGATGCATAATGTTTAGAGATCTATAAATAATATATTTGAATTTTTTTTTGCTATTGTTAACTGAGCAATGATTCATTAAAACAAATGTTTCCTTTTTTTTTAAACTATGGAGTACATCTACATTTTGTTTTCTGCTCTGAGTCTGCAAAAGAAGGGGAGCTGCTTTTCTTGATTTAAACATGCATTAAAATAATATTTGGAGAAAATATATAGGACCTGCATATAATGGCAAGCTAATAATTCGCTAGGCCAAAAAAAATGCATCCCCCTGCTAACTTGAAGAAATGAAGAGTTAAGAGGAATTTCACCTTTTCTACGTAATGACACTTGTTCTCTGAGCTACCGATATAAGTATCATATCAACAGGACAATAAACAGATGATGCAAATATTGACAGGCTCAGAAATTAAAATGCATCCCCCCTACATTAATAGACTAGTGATGCTCAGCAGCAAACATATCTCCAACTACAGCATAGAGCAGCTCATCCATGTAGCCTGACGTAAAAACATTTGGCTAGACAATGAAACATTGAGAAGTTTTAATTATTGTTATCAAACTTTATCAAACACGGCGTTTTGAAGCCAAAAATACCTCAGAAATATACAGAGCCAACCATGAGAATCAACTCATTTAAAGTTTAAACTCAGTTTCACACAAACACAAAGACGCTACTAGCATAAATGTTTGGCCGTTGAACTGGACCGTTACAGCTAATTTTCTATTAGCAGCTTTTACATTACATTACCAAGGCTCATTAAAACAAACCTTTATCTTGGCTTTTTCTATTCTTCCTTTCTTGTCTCCCTCCCTGAAGGATAAGTCCTTCTTTTGAGACATTGTTTTGCTAACTTAACTTCTGACCGGAGCTTTTGGACGTTTGGATGCGCTCTGTTACCGGCGAAGCGAGCGGTACCTACCGCGGCCACCAGGGGCTCCCAAGAGCAATTTAGTTTTTTTCTTTTTATCCATAAAATAATTATTTCTACATACATTATCAAATATATATTACTGTAAAAACAAATAACTTCATAGTGAAATTGTGTGTTTTTGATATTATAATGACATAAATTATTACTAAAACAAAAAAGCTCCACTGAGGGGGCCCCTTAGTGGCCCTAAGAGGCTGCTTAGTTTGCTTATGCCTTGGGCCGGCCCTGCCTGGAGGTTTATATATCTACTTACTATGAAACTAAAATGAAAAGAAAACACAAGCATTAAAAAAATACTTTGGGACTAACACTTTCCGTTAAAGAAGAATTAAATTTGTCATTGAAACTCACATGCTACAAAATGACAAAAGTGCCCACTGGAGGGCCAAAACTGAAGCATTATAGAACTGAATTCAGGGCCCACATAAAATTATTCCAAGGGCCACGGTCCACAAAATGTGTTCCAGTTTAATGGCATACGTACGCATGCGCAGTGTAGGTCAGTTTTGGCACTCGATAGCAGCGACGCTCGATTGTTTTGGGCTGCTAAAAAAAATGGTTGCAAAGTGTCAACCATAGCAATTCTCTGTCGTTATTTTTTTTAAAATAACACTAATAAAATTAATAACTCCTTTCTGCAATGGGATTATCGCAGAGCTCAGAAGCCCCCGAGGGAGGGACGTACGGATACCACGTCCACGGCGTAAGGCTGGCTGAGTCTCTGTTTATAAAGCTCAGCAGCTTAGCTTAGCCTCACTGTATGCTAACAGTTAGCTAGCCGAGGAGCTGCGGCTCAAGAGCCTCTAAAACACGAACGATGATGTGGCATTGAGAAAATGACAGGATAGAAACATTTCTAAGAACAGTCATTTTTGTAACGAAGAGGTTGCAATTACCGTGTTTGTCTCGTTTTACAACAGGTGCGTTGAGCTAAATAACTAAACTCAACGATAAATCAAGAGAGGAGGATAAATGTTTCCCACAGAGAGGTTTAATTCATTCAGCTGGCCATGAAGCAGCGACGCAGAATAAATAGCGTTTAATTAATTGTGTTTCTGAAATTATTTAGCAGACAATGAACTTTTAAATCTGACATTTACAAACAAACAGGGAAAAAAAGAAGCTTTAATACAGGTTATTCAATTAGCACATTAATAACTACATAATCTTCCAAAATACATAAACAACTAAGTATAAGTCCATACAGTTGCTAATGCATAAATATTTTTGAATAGTTTCTGCTTGGCAACAGTTTTGTTCCTTACACTAAACAGAGCCAGTACTAAAAAAAAAAACAAAAAACTAATGTAGTCGTAAAATTTGACATTGTTTATCATTCATATGTAACTCTGGTGACTGTTTTGCAACAAATAAAAGTGGTTGTAATAAAATTTTCTAAGTGACTTCCCAGACCTCCACTCAGTAACTCAATCATAGTAACCCAAAAGAGATTTTTGATTTAGCAGATGCTTAGCTTTGAACAATCCTGAGGCCGTTTCTTTTCAATCTGTGCTGTAACATAGTCGAAGATTACAATGATTCGCTTTACTGTTGGTTGCTTGTGACATTTGAAATGAACAAACTTGCTCATACTTTGCCCAGGAACACAGCAGCAGCATTAACTTGAGCTCCCTTATCTTTGTTGTGACAGATTCAGCCTAATTCTCCTGCAGAAAAGGCGGGACTGCAGCCCTTCTTTGACTTCATTCTGTCTCTGGACAACAGAAGACTCGTAAGTTTTACGCAGTGATGTGAACTTTATATACTCCACAGCTGCATAATGCTTTGAATCACAGTCGCCTTTGCATATCAATGAGTGCAAAATCTCCAATTTAGTATTATTATTTAGTAGCTGTAACCATAATTATTATTTTTTATAGAATAATGGACTATTATATTAGATCATGCTGTGTAATGTTTTTTTAATCAATCATTGTAAATAACATGAAACCATGGTGTTCTTTCTTAAGTTGATCACACCATAAAAAATCTCATACCACCATTCTCTCAATACGCAACAATAGAAGAACAGATAAAGTGAGAATGCTGTTTAAAAATCTCTATTTTGATTCCTGTTCACTTGTCTGTGGGCCAGAGTGAGGAAAACGAGCAGCTGAAGGAGCTCCTGAAAGCCAACATGGAGAGAGCTGTGAGGATGGAGGTGTACAGCACCAAAACCACCGGGGTCCGAGAGCTGGAGGTGGTGCCCAGTAACATGTGGGGGGGACAGGGCCTGCTGGGCGCTAGCGTTCGCTTCTGCAGCTACCAAGGAGCCAATGAGAACGTCTGGCACGTACTGGTGAGCCACTACCTCACTCTGAAAACTCATTTTCCGACTGTTATTTCAATCTTGATGCACTTAAAAACATTTTTTTATTTTTGAGTTCCGTTTGTGCTTCAAGTCCAACCCGTTTCTCCTAGGACGTAGAAGCCGGTTCACCAGCGGCACTGGCAGGTCTTCAGTCGCACAGTGACTACATTGTCGGGGCAGATCAGGTGTTGCAAGACGTAAGGCTCCTTTAATAGTCCCTCTTTTATCGCCACGTGTCACTGTACCTTTTAATTTACATGTAGTGTGTTATTTGGCAAATTGGATAATAAAGCTAGGTCAAGCTGATCTTATGATTTACAGTCGGAGGACTTCTTCTCGCTGATTGAAACCCATGAAGGGAAACCCTTGAAGCTGCTGGTGTACAACACACGAACAGACAACTGCAGAGACGTGATGGTCACACCCAATGGAGCGTGGGGAGGAGAGGGCAGGTAAGAGGCAGCAACATTTCTTGACTGTCACTGTTTTATTACACAAATAACAGGATATCTGCACATCCTTTAATAGTCTTAAATTCATGTATCAACAATTAAAACCTTGAAATGTCTGACGTTCATAAAATCTAAGTTGGTCAAATATATTAATCACATGTCTTAAATGTTGTGGCATATGTAGTTTTCTGTCAGACAAAAGTCTGAGTCACACGCAGACATTTAAAATTCATTCTGCGATTCGAGGCGGTTGAGGCTACCGCTAACTAGCTGCTAATATGCTCTTGATAGCTAGCTAGCTCTTTGGTGTCTATCATTCGTAAGTGCAAATTTCTTAACACTTGGCTGGACGACGTTTGTTTTTATCACTGGCTCACCTCTGTTACCAACCCATGCTAGCCGTATGCTAATATGCGTTGTGCACAAAACAAACTCTTAAGCTAGGCGTCACTGGGTCTAAAGCTGTAGAGAGTCACACAAAACCACTTCTAGGAGCCACAAACAAACCTCAGAAATGTCACAATTTATGCTATGCTTTATTATAATAAAACCATTCACTATATTTATATATTTTTTTGGTCTTAAATTTAATTCAAGGTGGCATTAAAAAGGTCTTAAAAAGTCTGTAATATTATTTGATGAAACTTATAGATACGCTGATTAATGCTTGTATTTAAAGCGACAAAGGTTCATAATTACATGAATAGATATACTTGTGTTTTTTTTCCTTTCTCCTGCCTTAGTGGTTGAGGGTTTTTTTTCTTTTTTTTTCGAATAATTCAGTGACTTGTCCCCAAGATTACACTAAATAACTTATGAGATATGCATTCTTTTGCTGTTAATGAGGGTACAAAATCAGGAAGCTCTTAAATATGTTTGTCTTTAGCTTAGGTTGTGGCATCGGTTATGGCTACCTGCACCGCATCCCTGCAACTCCAGAAATGTCGACAGAGAAGCCCTCCATCCCAGTTGCAGAAGAGAAATCCTCTCCACATGGGTACACAGATCCTCCAACACATGGGTACACAGAGGTAAATGTGAATATATACATATATGATAATAGCTATCACTTCTTCTTTTGTGTTTGGAATAATATCTTACAATAGTTTTGTTTATGTATTATTATTGTTATTATTATTATTGTTGTTGTTATTATTATGAGTTGAAAATGGTCTCAAAATGACAATATTATTGCAATTTACACAGACAAAGTACACTTGAAAAGTCAAAACCACAGTAAAACTGCAAGTTTTCTTGCCGGAGAAACTTTATGCTCACAAACAACACCCAACGTTGAGATAATATCAGCAAAGCAAAGCACAGCTGCATTTATTCCCTTCCATGTAATGAATTTTCTTTGTTTTCCAGGCGCCTCTTATGGCCCCTTACACTCCCAGTGAAGATTTGTTAGATGTGGAGCAGATCACCCTCCTAGACTCTGTCATACCTCCACCAGATCAGACAGTGATGGACTCTGGTCAGTTCAGATTCCTGTTTTTTTTTGTTGTTTTTACTCATTTATGAACATAAAGAGGCTCCGTATAATCTCTGGAGATGGCTGAAAATCTTCACCCTGCATGGCTGGCGATCTTTTTCTCCAGGTTTATCTGATTCCGATGTGGCAGTGATGAGCCCTGACCCTGCAGATCTTTTGGACAGGCTGGACGTGTCCACGTCATCCATCGACATGACCAACACTTCCCTGGCGATGCACGAGGAAAAGGAGGGTGACATGTCTGGTGTTGGTAAGTGAACAGATGAATCGAGTGTTTTCAGCAATGGAAATAAACTTAAATTGATTTTTTTTTGGCATGCAGAGGAGCTGGAGGACAGTGCTCTGCCCTCATCGTCTGCAGAGAACCAGAGTGAACTACAAGAGCATGTCTCCCATGCAGCTGTGGAGGTCACCGCTTCTCTCACCGCTCCTGACACTTGGTCTGACTCCGGAGTAGCTCCAGCTGAAACTTCTCCTCCACGCACCGAGTCCGCAGACCTTCAGAGCTTCGTCATGGAATCCAGCAGCACCCCGAGTCCACCTCTGGGTGTGCTGTCTCTTCCCGAGGAGACTCTTCAGCCTTTCACTGAAGAGCCTCCGTGCCCATCTCCAGTAGACCTGATCGCGACCGCGGCTGCTAATGAGGCGGACTTTCAAGTCTTAGGCGATGCGCAAGCGTCGGCGTGTGAGTCAGTAGAGTCTGTAGATTATCAGGACGGTGGGGAAGACCCAGAAAAAACACATTTTGATTAAGTTTCCTTATAGAGGCTACACTAATGGATCGTGGCGTAGACAATCAATATTTACCTTTCTTTTATCCATTTCTATAAAGGAAGCCCTACATCTCTGTTAAAAAGCATTTCATCTAGGGCTGGGCATTAAATCAGTTTTATTGATTACTTTTTTTTTTTTTTTTTTTTTTTAGAAAATTTGGATTTTAAGTTGGGCCACAAGATGGTGGCCAAGTTAGCTTCTACTTATTTGGACTTTGATTTCAAGTCAACTCTTGGACGGAATATAAGCGCCAGGCTAAGATTTTTTTTAAACTACAAAAATATGGTCATAAAATTACAAGAATTTAGTCGTGCGATGATACATTTTTTATAAATAAGACATAATTTAAATAATTTTACAATGTTTTTTTTCTGGAAATATTATGACTATGATGTTGTAGCCTGGCCCTAATAAAAATCATAAAAGCGCCATTTTAAAGATGTTTTTTTGTCATTTGTAATTCCTTTTTTTGAAAAGAAAATGAGAAAAAATTAGATTAAAATCAAATTTCATATGAAAAAACTGATTTTGCTAAATTGCCCAGCCCTACTTTTTGTATTTCATCAGCTTATCTGAAAAACAGAAAAATACTTTTCCAGCAATGCATGTAGGAAGTAAGACAGACAAAGTTATTCCAGATTGCTGCACTACAGGAACTAGCTGAGACTTTAACATAAGAGAAGGGTGATATCTACAGGTACAAGTACGAAATTAAGTTACTGATTTTTTTTCTAAGCATAAGATTTATTTACTTGTTTGGTGGGAAATCAGTGGACATGGGTTTTTGAAACGTTGCTTCCAGCGCACTAAAGAGACGAGTACTTGAATAGTTCCAAAGACAAAAGCACCGACTACTGCAAAGCACAGCTGCACCTTCACGTCTCTAACACTACGAACTTCTCTGACACTACTAGACTGCTGGCTGGTGAAATAGGTCACAGTTGTCCTACTGGTGCACTGTTCCATCTCTCCTAGTGTTTTTGAAGGAGCGTTGTTTACATAGTGATTACTCAGCTTTAAACATTGGACATGGGACACTTTTAGCCGTGGTCCCCTATTGATTGGAACTTGAAGGGCTTTTATTATAGCAATGTTTGAGATATGTTTTTTGTTTGTTGTGATATTTAGAAAATGTTTCACACCAGCTCTGATAAGGTCGGTGTGTTTTTAACAAAGTCTTTAGTTTTAATTATTGTAATTGCTGTTTTTCAGCTGCAGCTTTGGAGAGTTTTATTAATGTATAGCTAGCTGTCTGTCCATGTTTTTATTAAAAAGAAATGCACTGATAAATTAGCTGGTAACCTGATGATTTACTCAAAATCTGATTTTTTTGGGTGAACACACCATACCATATCACTTGCAGATTGCATAAACAACACTCTGCAGTGTGGACGTCGTTACAGAGCGAGGAAGACTTGAGATTTGGCTGTTTCAGGATCAGGGAGCTGTTTAAGGTTGTTTTCACACTTGATAGTTCGGTGGACTCGACTGGGAAGACAAATTGCAATATTTGTTACAGTTTTAGCTGTTCTTTAACACTACAGTACATTTAGGAACCAAACTATTTGCCAGGAATGTAAGTATTTAAAACTGTGAAATTGTAGTTGCTATTAGTTGGGAATAATTCAAGCTGAAAGAGAGTGAGCGAGAGCAAGATTTTCTACAGATAACAGGAAGGCTGGAGTTATGACAGCAAACTTTTTTTTTCTTTTGAGCCGTCATCCACTTAGCGAATCAGTATAATTTGGAAGAGTTGAAACTTTTGGAGATCTCAAATCTATAAGGGAACGTAGATTGTTGTTTATGATGGGTATCAGTATCTAAGGTAAAGCTGGATTAAATCAATGATTTTGTCTTTATTTTAAATTTGAAGCATGTCATCTTAAAGCATTGTGTGACTTCACCCTGCTACTCATACCACAATTGACACATCAAAACAAGGATATATTGAAGCCTGTTGATTATGGTTCTTAAGTCTGTACTGTCAAGTCAACGCTTTACAAAATGATCTGGAATCAGACCATAAAAAATATCTCTGATCTGTGCATCTCTACTGCTGGGCATCATTGACACCTGTTACTTATGTAGTCTATGCAAAAAAAAAGTTAATTTCTAGTGTATTTTTGATGAGAAATGCTTTTGTAAGTAGAAGTCTGAGATTATTGAAGTACTCTATTTTTTTCTGTTCTCTTTATGGGGCTGAATATTTTTCATTAAAGTAGGTGCCATCATGTAACGATTGATGTTTTTAGGTACTTTAGTCAGGAATGAATGCATGATGAATGTGAAATGGGTGAGCTGATTGTTAAACAATCAATTTAAAAGAAAGTGTCCCTTGTTTTTATTCCACACTCATCAGCTGATCACATTACAGCCCAACAAACATCCATTTGTCATCCCTATAGATCTGTCATTCCAATTTATTTCTTCGAATGCCTAAAATATACATATTTCACAAATTATTACAAGAAATATTGCAGTAGTATGGCCTAATTGAAGTGCATTTCCTATCTTTTTTTTTCCTCTCCTGGTTTTCTTGTTATGGCCAATCAGAGCTCGCTCCATGTGTTTTTCCTTTATGGCATTACAAACACACACGCACACACACACACGTGTCATGGCAAAATTAACTCCAGAAGATTTACAGTGAAAAGATCTCTGCTCCGAGACCTCCAAGAGAGACGTAGCCGTTAGCGTTTATTTCACTTTGGTGAGTTTCCCACAGTGGTTGGATGCTCCTAATGCTCTTCTATCGAGATCCCCCTTCAAGTTATAGTTACTCTTAGTAAATCTAAATGACATGTACACAAAGAACAGTCCTCACTGCCATCAAAATCACTGCTTGAGTTAAGATATATACCTTATACTTGTTTCCAATTCCTAAAGTGACTTGGAAAAAAACTAACATTTGTCAGGGTAAACTGCGTTGCTGTGAATGCAACTCTTAAAAATCAAGTTAAGTTACTTTCATGATGACCAATGTGCTCTGGCAATTTGAGAAAAAAAAAAGTAGTTTTTTTTACAGAAACTGTACAAAAAAAAACAACCTTGCTGCTAAACCCCACATCCCAAAAAAAATTGCAAATATATTTACAGAAAAAAATGAGAACAAAACATTCATTCGTGGAGAACAGCACAGCTAAAAACAAAAGACGAAGACAGAGTGAGGTTCTGCAACAGTTAGGCGTCTGAGTCGGTGGGTGAGTTCAAAGTGAAGGTAGCGGACGAGGATTTGTTTCAACTCAGAAACCAGGCGTAGTCCTGACGGCGGAGGACGGGTGCAGAGTGTGTAAAACGGGGAAGAGTTTCTGGAATGTACTAGAGCCAACAGTCTACTACATCCATACACACTCAAACACGGACTAACGTCAGTCACTTCAAGATGCCTGACAGGCAAAGATCCGAGGAACAGAAAAACAGGAAGCTGAAATTGTAAGGGGGAAAAAAACGGTCATTCCTTGAAGTGTGAAACAACCAGTACTGTTTCCTCAGGAGTGTGTTGGCTGTGGTGGAGTGTTCTGGTCACTTCCCCTATGATAGATACACCATGGATTATGTCCTCAGACGCTTACTGGTTTCTCACTGATACGGCGACTCTGGAGCATGTGATGGGGTCGAGTGGGGACTACATGGTGGAGGTGGGTGGCGATTGGCAAATGACGAGTTCTGCTTGTAAAAATGACAAATTTCATGTCGACTTCTGCCTATAGTGAAGTGTCAAGTCCCCTCCACTCTTCCAGATAAAATGTTTAACTGTCCGCAGGTCCATGTTGGGGTCTAGAACCTATATAAAGAAAGAAATAAAGATTACTGAGATGAAACATTTCATTCAAAAAGTGCATTTAAAAAAAAGCTATTATGAAGAAGAAACTTTTGCGTACCTGGTCTTGACACATTAACTCAATCTTCTCCTCGGCAAGCATCGCCATGTCTTCTTCCTTCTCCTGCTCTCCGGGTTTATCGTTGGCCGAGGAGCTGGTGGTCTGCGACTCGTTGTCCAGGTTTATGATCTTCTCATAAACGTGCTCCATCACCTTCCTCACCTGGAGCATATCACTGGCCGAGAGACGGTCCCTGCAACGCAAACGGCAGGTACGTAACGGAGTAAAGGCTTAAATGCTACTCAGATGGGTAAAATCCACTGGAGGCTTACTTTTTTAGAGTTTTTGCACCAGAAGAAGAATGGGGCTGGAGGTAGAATGGGATTTTGTTGAATTTGGGCATATTTTTCTGAAACAGAACAGGAAGAACGTGTTAGAGCACAACGTCCCTGCGGATAATTAGCATCAGCGAATGTGATAAGAACATCAAAATTCTGACGTTAAATGTGCAGTTGTTTCAAATCTCATTTCTAGAATGAAGGGAATGTTTCCTCTGATACGGTGATTATGTTTTTGGATTAACAGATTAATAATTGGACAGTAAAGGTAGGATTTAAACCAGATGAAGCTACAGCTAGGACATTTGAGAAGTTCTGGGCAGAATATATTTACAAAATTATTATGTTTTATCTTGAATGCAAAATATTTTTTGTCCAGCTTTGGCTTATTTACTGCTCTGAATATGTAGTTCATTAAATTATCTGTTTAATGACTGATTACTAAGTTAGTTGACGATTATTTCAATAATCGATTCATCGCGATTAATCTGATTAATCATTTCAACCCTACAGTCTCCTTTTATTTTAGTTGTTAAAGGGAATCGAGATGTGGCCAAAGTTGAAAACAAAAGTATCTACAGTGTTCTGATTGGTGCATGTTAAAAAGGGGCTCCAATTAAAGTTTTCACATTAATACTCACATCTACAGTTATATCAATGACCCACTGTGGGACTGTCTCGTTCAGCAGCATGGATTCAGTCTCGCCGCCTGAATCTCTACATAGCAGCCTGCAGCAGAAACACAGAGCAGTTAGAGTACCATCACTTCAACAACACAGAGGATTCTGAATGCAATGTTTCCTCGTGTGTTGCTAAGTTTGTTTGAACCTAAATAGAGTTCTTCCTCCTGCTTCTCCAAAGATGACGGGCGTGTGAGGCGGGACCTGAAAATATCCGTTTCCTTTCTGCACCCTGGTCTCCTGCTCGCCGTTCACTGTGAACACACACACACCAGCGATGAGACGGGCTGACCGCCGCAAACATGCAGAGAGTCCTCAGACCATTGGATTTAACAGAAAACTATCCTCTCACCATGGTTCACCTCGTTTTCTTCCTCGTCCATGGGGTTGATGCGCGTTCTGGGCCAGAACTCCAGCAGAGCTTGGAGCAACAGGCCACCCAAGTTCACTGCAAACAAGGAGGACACAGGATTAAGGTTCAGATCAGTCGCAAATGTTATGACCTCTGCTGAATAAAATTAAAACCATTCATCTTCTTACAAATCAATGGTAGTTTATCACACTACGATTCTGAGATTGTATTCTGATAAGAGAGTTAAAAGACTCTTAACCCTTTAGATGGGCCACTAAAATGCCACAAGCCGTTACATTTTACAAGGCTACAGTTAAAACTACACATGTTGAGATGAATTAAACAGATGGAAAAAAAGCTATAAAAAGGAAAACAACAATCAATACATCAATAAAAGAAAAGACAAATTTTTATTGTTTATAAAATCTCCATGCTAGAATCTGAAGAAGCAGGTCTAATCAGTTGTTCCCATGGCAACAGGCTATTCATTCATGTGACATATTCATGAAGCAAACACTAAACATATCCTGTCTGAACAGATTCCAGCCAGCTACATAACAGTTGTCCAAAGCTTGCTAACAAAATTAGAGATGCTGCAACTCCACTTATCCCGCCCACAACGGCAACAAATGCATAACCTTTAACCTTTTTGGGGGGGGGTTTTCCGGCTTCTTTTTCTGGATCACTGAACTTCTTTTGGGTGCCATTTTGTCTGGTTCACTTTTCTCGCTAACAGGAATGATCGCTAGGTGTCAATCATTCCTGTCATACCTGTTGCCGGCCGCTACACCACTATGTGTGACGGTTTGGTCCAATAAATATGTCAATCCAATAATGAAAAAAAAAAAAAAAAAAACTGAGCTAAAGTTAATAATAACAAATAGTCCTGCAATTCACTACTCATCCTGAACCATACACATAGTAGCCACAATTTTATGGCCGATTGGTGTATATTTTAATATAAAGAAAGATTTCTCACACTTTGGATCAGATCCATCAGAACTTGAAAACCCAGCATCCTTTGCAGACACCCAAGCAGCAAAGCAATCACTCTCATCCAGAGTTATTGTGAGCATCTAATGGAAATAAACAAAAAATAATAATAACAAAAAGAGTGACAAATCATATTATTATTGTTATCAGAAGCATTAACGAGCTGTGTGAGTTGGGAAAGGTAATATAAGTCAAAGGTAATAAAAGAAAAAACTCACTCCGGTTTTCAGATCGACAGAGAACCAGTTTGGCACGTACACCATCTTGAACCGCTTTTTAATCTCCTCATCAAATTCCACTTTGCCCAAGTCTTCTCCTTTGCAAGCCTTGGAAAAAACAACAAACAAAAAGATAAACATGACGGTACATAAAAATCATGTTTTGGTCTGTAGTTTGATTTTAAAGTCAGAGTTAATTGTGTTTTTTTGGTTCACTTTAAATCAAGCAATGATTAAAAAGTAGCCTTTATAGAACTAGGTTCGGTTAGCTAGCTAACTTTTTAGCATCTATCATGGATATGATGACTCATATTTTGTGAATGCCAATTTTGCTTAGAGGCTAAATAATAACTTTACTTGTTTTTGACTTGCATTATTATGCCATTATCAATATATCACTTGAAAGTATTCTCAAAACAACGATATTATCGTTCATCATAATTTGTGCGACAATTTATCGTCCAACAAAGCTTGTAACTGTGACAGGCCTGTTCTCTTCTCTTTTTCAGGCAGCATGGAAACCCTGGAAGTTCTCCAGGAAAGCCAACAGATATCTGGGTGAACAACAGGAGTTTGTTGATTACCTTGAGCACATCCCAGTATGCCACATTGTTGTTGGTGTCTTTGGTGAGTATGTGTCTCTTGTCATTCAAAATGTGGCACTGTATAATACTGGCACCTCCTGGAAAACAGGAGTTATTTACACTTTATGTAAATGTGTGAAATGAGCTCAGAAGAGCTTTTCCAGATCCAATCAGTCATACTTTACCCTTAATAACTTGTTCTGGCTGAGTACACAGTGGAGTCAGAGGGGTGGTGCAGTCGTTATCATACTCCCCTGATGATCTGAAGTTGTGCATTCCCTTTAGTGACTACACAAACAAATGCAAACAAAAGAACTGCAAAGCCTTATAAAGAAAAATCATTTAATTTCTTCCTGACTTCATTGTAGCTCCAGCTCTGGTTAACATGTAGCCAGTCAGCCGGTTATTGTCACGCATGCTTACCCATTTATTCACAGATGACTTGGTGGTGGAAACCCAGATCGCTGGAGGTGGGTCAGCAGATCTGTCCAGCTCCATCTGAACAAGAGAAAAACATCAAGGTTGACTGGCTTAGATGTTGATTTAGGATCACTAAGGGGAGAAAATGTGGGAATAGTTTCAAATGATGCAAACAGTGACAAGAAAACAAAGCATTTATGAATACGAGGGCTGCACATTTTCGGAATTGATTATTCTATCGACAATTAATCAACAATATGCTAAAGTAATATTTTTCATTTAACCAGTGCAGCCTTTTTTATATATATAAAATAACACAATCAAATATTGAAGGAATTCAGTTCCTTTTTTAAAAATAAGAAAATAAGCATTTTATTGCCTAAAAAGAAGCAACAAATTCTTTTAATGGATTTGAGCCGTCTGAATATTAGAAATAAACTGCCACTTGAGGAGTTCTGGGTTATTTCAATAGTCCATTAATCATTTCAGCCATGATGAATACATGAACATTAACGCCTAAACTTAAAATAAGACGACAAAATAAACAGTGGTATTCCTTGCAGCATTCATTGTCATGCATGAAGATGATTTTGCTACTGAATGTACGGCTCTTCTTTTTGAACCATGAAAGAAAGTGATCAGCTAGAAAGTTCATATACTTTGCTGAGGTCATTTTCACACCTTCAGGGACTCTGAAGGGGCAGACCAGCTCGCTCGCTCTCTCTCTCTCTCTCCCTCTCTCTCTCTCTCTCCCTCTCTCTCTCCCTCTCTCTCTCTCTCTCTCTCTCTCTCTCCCTCCCTCTCTC